>CAUYON010162616.1:0-72756 GCA_963573935.1 Arctocebus calabarensis | reverse complement strand
ACCAAATCTAGAAGAACCGATGTATACTTGCATCACTTGTTATGACTAGCAGTGACAAATATTGAACTGGACAAGGACCATCTCATTAGTCAAAAGCAGGCCCATAGTTCTCATTGAAATACTGGTAAGTTTGTTGATTTATTTGTTCTTCATTTAAAATATTGTATTCATTCCAGTTTTGTTTTTTTACTTCAAAATAAGATATGTGCAGTGTGCATAGGAATTTGTTCATAGTTTTTTTTTTTTTTAAACTATAGTCCGGCCTGCCAATGGTCTGAGGGACAGTGAACTAGCACCCTATTTAAAAAGTTTGAGGACCCCTGGCTTAGAGGAACAGCAGCAAAGCAGACAGAGTTCCTGACCTCAAAGAACTCACATTCTAGCAGAGTAGATAAACAATAAATACCTAAATATTTGAAGGTAGTGTGAGCAAGATTTACTGATAGAGTGGATGTGGAGATGAAGAGAACAAGAGATAGAGAGAGGAGAGAGAAAGAGACAGTGACAGAAGTCAAGCATAAACTCAAGGGCTTTTCCACTGAATAACCAGGTTAAAGGAAATGCTAATTTTTAAGATGAGAATATGGATAATGGTGAGTTGGGAGTGAAAGTCATAATTCTTTTTGGAAGTGTTTGTGGTGCCTATTACACATAGTTTTTTTTTAAGCTGCTGAATAGACAGATGTATGAGAAAGTGGGGTCTGAATTCCTTAGCACATAAATAAATCATATTTAATGTTGAATAGGCCTAGTTAATATCACTTAAAGAGTAAGTAGATATAGAGAAAAAATGTCCTAGAATGAGGTCTAGAGAACACCAGTTTTCCAGAAGAATCAGCTAAGGAGAGTAAGAAGTAATAGCTAATGAAGGAGAAGTATGAGCGAAGGAAGTCCAAGGCCAAGGGAAGGAGGTGTTCAGACATAAAGATGTGACCATGTGTCAAATACTGCTCCAATGAGTACTAAGATAATATTAGGGAAGTGACCATTAGATTTGGGAAGATGGAATTCATCAACGACTTCAAAGTCATCAAGTATGTTTTGTAGTTAACCAGTAAGTTCCAAAGAGGATGATTGCAAGGAACTGGAGAGATGATAGAGATGAACCTTTTGAGGAGTTCTGCTTTAAAGATCCAGGGAAGTAGCTGAAGAGAGAGGAAATGGAACTGAGGATCTTTTTCTGTATATTTTGTTTTTAACATGGGAGATTTCAGCATTGGGAGAAAAGAAATAAATAGATAAGGCAGAAGTAAACATTGAGTGAGAGACAGTCAGGGATCTTGCATGGCTTCTGTTTTCTCTGAGAAGAGGTGAAAATAAGTAGGTTGTGATGGAGGTTAATGACTAAGCAAGGTGCAAAGTGGGTGTCTTGGTGACAAGGGAGTGACTGGGGAAATGTGGAGTGACTCTCCAGCACCCTCAGGGCCCACTTGAGACTATGTGGTTCTGGGCTTCTCCCAGCCACGTCCAGCTGCCTGGAAATAGGTGGAAGTAGGTAGGAGGGCAGACTTAATTAGTGGTGGGGTTTTTTCTAGGTGACTTTGATTGAGGGAGTCAAGGGAATTGGAGACCTTCACAAGGGCTTGTGAACTCCTTGCTAGGGAAGTGTGAACACTGAGAGGAGGCTGAATGGCTCACGTGTGAAGAACCATGTGTTATTAATCACTTACTTGAGTCAGGGAATGAGCAGCAAATTCAAGAAGTGGTGGTCAAAGAGTAGGGCACTTGACATTGACATTATGAGCTGTTATAGACATTGAATGAGTAAAGTCTCATCAAGACTTTACTTGGCAAGATCAAGAAGAGTGTCATTGTGCAGTGAGTCATTAAGGTGGGCAGAGCAGAAGAGGACTTAAGGACAGAATGTCAAGAAACTGAAGGGCTTAGAGGATGGGTGGCCCAGTCAAGAATTTTCAGTTCTTTGTTGAATCCACCAAGAATTAAAATCGTAGTCACAAGACGGGTGCAGTTGTTCATGCCTATAATACTCGCATCTTGGGAGTCCGAGGTGGGTGGATTTCCTGAGCTCAGGAATTTCAGACCAGCCTGAGTAAGAGTGAGACCTCAAATCTCTAAAAACAGGAAAACTACCTGGGCGATGTGGCGGGCACATACAATCCCAGCTATCAGGGAAGCTGAGGCAAGAGGATTGCTCAAACCCAAGAGTTTGAAGTTGCTGTGAGCTATGACACCCCCACACACTACCCCAGGCAAAAGAGTCAGACTCTGTCTTAAAAAAAGATAATAATTAAAATAAATAAATAAATGAATAAATAAAACAGTAGTCATGAGGGAAAAATGCTAAAATTTCCTGTAGCTGAAAGGGAGTAACCAACAGAAAAAGAGGTTAATGCTAGGAGTTTATATATCTACAGACATATAAATAAATATATGTTTCAAAGATGATTTTTTAAGAGCAGGAACAATGGTCTGAAAATGGTTTTCAGGAGCAAGGACGTCACTTTCCTTTCCTCTAAGACCTATAGTACATGGAGTGTGGGAAAAATAAACAAACCCAAATGAGGGGCTGACAGCCAGGCTTCTAGCACTGCAAGAAGTGAAGAAAAGGGTAGAGAAGGCTCAGTTTTTCCCAACAGGTCCCAACAATATCTAAAACAGTTAAGGGAGAATGTGCATGGCCTGGAAGGCACTGACATTTTTATAAAGCATATTTTTTATAGATCTCTCAAATATCACTTGACCAAATAAAAAAAATCAGAAAAAAACAATAAAGCAGGAGACTCTGTCACCTAACATCACTCTTGTTGACTTTAGCAGTCAATCTTAGGCCTGAGTTTCTGCATGTGCCTGATATTGACATAACAACACCTGCCCTTTCCTCCCCCTGCTCCATGTACACACCGTGATAAAAATTATTTACGTTGACGATGGCCCTTGACTTCTTCAGAGAAAAGGTGCTTTGGAAACCCAGGTAGAGGACGATGGACATCCTGAAGAGCAAAAACTCAAAATATCAGCCAGGAGCCTCAAGACAGCTTCTTTATTTTCCAGGGCTCTTCAGCTGCTTTAACTTTTTTCTAGCTGGTAAACTCCAAGTCCCCTGACTCTTTTCTGCTCCACCTTTTGGATTGATCCTTTTCTGATGATTCCCCAGGACACCATAAACTCTCCAAGTTCACCTTTTATGGAGAGTGCTGGAATGTTCCATAATCAGTTTCCTCAAATAAAACCAAACCATATAAACACACCATCAAAGTTGGAGAGGAATACCTTGGGTAGCCCGTTTTCTAGAGCTCTTTTTCCCTCACACAGTCCCCTGAGTTTTCTGAGAACCCCCTTCCCCACCCCGTCCCCACGACCAAAGCATCAGAGCGGTTTCAGAAGCCACATCAACCCTTTCAAATGCCATATAAGACCTACTGCTGCATTGGGCTCCCTGTTATGGGCTCTCTGGTGTGTCCACCTGAAATTCAGTGATAAAAGAAACAATTAAGAGAAAGGCTAGTCAGCTGTATTTCTAAAAAAAAAGAAAAGAAACAGCATCTATATATCTGAAACCCAAGGAATAGGCACGACCCATAAAAATGCAATGTGAGCCTCCAATCTTCCTCACCAGATTGGTATAGGGATTAATCAAATCAAACCAGGACAAGTGCTTCAACTACTCTAAGGAAGAAATCAGCTATTCTTGGAGTAAAACATATTTTTCTTCTATTCATCTACTTAAAAAATATAAATGGCCTATAACAACCTTCAGAAAAATGATTTACCACACTACTAATACTAATCCTTTACATTTATACAGTGCTGTACACTTTCAAGAAGCTTTCACATATATTATCTCCTGCAGTATTAGATCCTGAGACTAAAAATATGGTTCTAGAAATGAAACAACTTTTTTTCCCCTCCTGCTCACACTTGGAGATACTGATTTTTCCCCCCTGGTGTTATGAATTTGAATCATAAGATCATTTCTCTGTGGACACAGAGCTTATATCATTAACCCATGAAGAAAATTCATAACTCTTATTTTCTTAACAAGAAAATAATATGCCCAAGTGGGAAATAAAGGGGAATTAAAAACAAAAAAGGGAATTAAAGAATGTGATTTGTCCTTTGTTAAACTATTCAACTAAACAGAGTTTAAGACAATTCAGTCTGCTTTGTATCAATTTCTTACTACCTTTAATAACTTAATAGTGTAACTGTATGCACAATTGCTCCCTGTCCTGGCTAACTGCCATAAGACTGAAATCTTTTGTCTCTTCTAAAACACTGTAAACATCGTTAAAATGCCAAAACCTATAAAGCACTTTTATGGAGTAATTTGCAAATTTTATGGATATAATAAGGCCACAGCAAATTTTATCCTGAACTACCGGCTTCTGCATTCCCATCCATTCATTCCTTTGCTCTTTCATTTACTCATCCTGTTTAATGTCTGTGGAGTTTTAGGCATGAACGTTCACATGCTTAAATCCTCCACCTGTATAGATATTAGATTAAGAAATAACAAAGAGATTTTAAAAGTAATAAGTAAAGTAGTAATAAATGTTCCCACCTCTACTTTTTAAATGTAAAAATGGGAAAGAAGAGGGAAGGAGCATAGCAAGGTGATGGTGAAGTACATAGTGATGGAAAATATATTTGTAGCAATATTTCTCAGAAAGCCCCTCGGAGCCGAAAAGCATGGAAATACATTGTCACTGCCAAAAAGGTAATTGCTAAATAATAGTAATGATAACAACATTAATACTCAGGGCCCATGGAATCATGGTATGAACAGAGGTGTAAAATGAATGGGACAAGCTTAATGTGACAATGTGTATTAAGCATTAAAAATATTCATGCAGTTTGGCTGAGTGATATAGTGACTAAGAACGTCTCCTAAGGAAATCAGAGATTTAGGCAATGATTTATTATGAAGATATTTATCACAGCGTTAGTATCAAAGCAAATGGATTCATTTTAAATATTCTGCATCGTTGGAGTATTTACACAGATGCAATAGTTTCATGTAAAGCAGTAGTTCTCAACCTTCCTAATGCCGCAGCCCTTTAATACAGTTCCTGTGGGTCACGACCCACAGGTTGAGAACCACTGATGTAAAGGAAACTTATGCTGCCATTAAAACACAATTTATAAATAAATCTTAGTGACACTGGGAAATGTTGATGATATAACTGGTAAGAAAAGCAAATAGAACACAAAATTATATAGCCAGGATCCTAACAAGTATATGATATATATATATGATATATATTTGTATGCGTACACATACATACAATAAATGTTTGAAGGAAATGTTAAAATATGAGCCTTCCTTATTTCCATGTGGTAAAATGATCTTTATTTTCTTTAGCATTTTATATAGTTTTCATACTAAACAGATGTTGCCTTTATCATCATGAAAAAACTACTAAATGTAATTATCTTTTACAACATATTCTATCCATGACATTTTCCTAGAAGTACCTGGTATATTCTCTTTATATCCCAGGTGATTGGTGGGACTATACCCTCGGTGCATCTTACAAGGGTACCTGGGAAATTTACTCCATGTACAATACAAATGTCTTAACACAATAACCAAGAAAATGCTGCAAAGGCTATTAACCTGTGTGATGAAAATATTTCAAATTGTATATAAAACCAGCACATTGTACCCCACAATTGCATTAATGTACACAGCTATGATCTAATAAAAAAAGAAAAAAATATATATGTATTCTATTTATAAACAGATGTTTTCCCAGTCTTTATTCTGCAGCCCTCCTGTAAGATGCCTTTGCCTCTTCGTTACCCGGTAATGAGCTGCTCTCTGCCAGGAGTAGTCTAATAGCCCCTCTTCCCTCACCCTCTTACCAGAGTCAGATCCCAAACTGAGTAGGTATAAATCAATTTAGGAAAAAAATACATGAGGAAGCGCTTACTTGGGCCAACCAGGAAAGAGAAGGCCATTATTTTTTTCAAGGAATGAACAGAAGACTACGGGCAGCCATCTGCGTGTGGAGAGGAACCAGCCTTGTGTTGAAGATGATGCTGTAGATAGCAGAGCAGGTACACCCAGGAGAGAATTTTTGAGGAACTGAATAAAACCACTCTGAAGGCTGTCCTAACTTTGGTTTTCTTGCTTTGTACAATTATAACTTCCCTTATATTTAGGCCAATTTAAGTTGGAAATTTTGTTATTTGCTGATGGATGCACAATGTAACTTATTCTTTAATATTGGATACCTTCAGTCTTCTGGTCAAATGAAGGAGACAACTAATGAAGTATAACTGTTTATATAACTTACTTTTCATGCTTTATTTTTCATCACATCTGCATAAAAAGTGAATGCTCATCACAGTAGTTTACTATGCTCGTCTTGTGTGCACTTGTCTTTTTTCATTATTTTTTAATGAAAATTTCTAAACACACAGGAAAGCTGAAAGATTTTTACAATGAATGCACCTAGAATCTACAATTAACATTTCACTACAAATTAAGGTAGATATTACCTTAACAATATCTATCCATCTTCACAAATTGATTTCTTTTGTTTGTTCCAGACTTTTGAGAAATCCTTCCACCCCCTCACCATCACCAAAGAAAAACACAAATTCCACTGAACTATTTTAATATTCTATTCTCACATCTACTCACATCTCTTTTCCTCTGCTAGATGATAAGATCCTTAAGGGGAGAAAGGCTGTCTTACATATGTCTGTATTATTTGTGGTTCTAACATTCCTTGTGAATATCACCTGACAGTAATGCGTAAATATGCAGGAAAAAACGAAAATATCTTTTTCCCAACACAGAACACTTCCAATACCAGATGTTGGGGGTTACCCCACACACCAAGCAAGCAATTAGTTTTGCAGTGTAGCCAGCTGAGTAGTCTCCAACTCAATTCCATTCTGAATTGAAATAGCATCAGATACCACAGGTTCAGGGCTCAGGTAGATAAGACTGACTTCCCCCACTGCAGATACCTGTCAAGAACAAAGGATGACTACCTGTGCTTCCGACCAATCAGCTCTAAAGCAGTTCAATTAATTCGCTATAGTGGCTCATAGAACTTACGGAAATGCAAACATTTACTGGTTTTTTATATCGGATATTAAGAAAAATACAGATGAAGAGGCCCGGGCATAAAGGGGAAAAAGATGCCTCTGGGGTGGCATCCTCCAGGCACCTCCAAGTGCTCAGCTATCCAGTAGCTTCCCAAACCCTACCCTTTAGGACGTTTATAGAAGTTTCATTCTGTGGGCATGATTGATTAAAACCTTGGCCATTGGTGCTCAAATCAAGTTTCAGCTCCTATCCCTTTCCTAGAGTTTGAGGGTGGGGCTAAAATGCCCCAGGCCTCTAATCAAGTCTTTCTGGGTCTTTCCTATAACCAGCCCCCATCTTAGAACAGCCAAGAGACTTCTAGCTCTCTTAGCTAGCATGCATGCTAATTAGCATACAAAAAGACACTTATCATGTTGGAGATTCCAAGAGTTGTAGGAGTTATATGCCAGGAAACAAGAGGAAAACTAAATATATATTTCACAAAATTATAATATACATAATTGAAGTGAATCGCAGTCACTGGAATACATTTAGGTTTTGGTGATTCATTGCATTTTCATATAAAGTAAAGACCCGAATTGTATTTCAATGAGTTATAAACTCTGGACATGCCATTTGTAATAATTTTTCTAGTAGTATTTTCTATATCAAATTCTAAAGGTACATCATTTTTTCTCTATGAAACTGAACCAGGCAACAATTTTATAAGACAAATATGTGTTTAATAAGGATTATCAACACTAAGTCTTAGGGAAAAAGGAAGCTTTTCAGTTACATATTTTTTTCAAACAGTCTCATTCTGTGAATAGAATTACTCTTTACAATGTTCCTTCCATTGCAAATGCCTGTAAGTGAAGAACTGGTGCTAAAATCAATCTTCAGATCCGTGCTAGGATTCAGGCCTGCTGAAGGAATAGGCCACAGCCAGAGAACTGGGCTTGCGAGTGTAAGGATCTTAAACATAAGATGGACTTGAAGCAACTCAGGCAACTTCACCCCAAAATACGACTACCTAATATAAAGAATATTTTGAATTAAAGGTCATTTGAGATCAGGAAGCACTGGAAGGGGCTTTCCCTCTATCTCCATAAATCAGACTAACCTGATTAAAAGATCAGAGGGGGCAAATGCTTCCCCTTCCTCTCCCTGTTATCTCAATATGTAACAGGAAAAAAGATCAAGAATGCAAGCAGACCTGGCCCCAATTATTTTAAATATAATACCTGTCTCTCAGGTTCATTTGATCTGCAAAGAGAATCATTTACAAGTTAATCTGTCTCCCCCATCCATTTGTCCTCCCTAGTACCATTACCCCTAAACAGAATTGCCTATATTCTATGTTAGCCTCCCTGCAGAAAAGGTAGATATAAAAATACCTGAACTTCATCAGGATATCGGGTATTCACCATGTGATTCTCCCATGTGCATGGGATTAGTAAATAAATATTTCTCTTATTAATCTGCTTTAATTGTGAGTTGATCAGAGAACTGGTGGGCAGGGGAGCTAGGTGAAATTCCCCTCTCCCCTATAGAGTATTGCTATTGATTAAAAATAAGAATTGTGTTTCTTTCTTTTCTTCCACCATCTTGAAGTACTTCTCTAAAGCACATTCCCCTTTCCCAAGGTTATAGTCAAGCTATTGAAAAGAATTGTGGTAGTTTTGTGTTCATGTGTGTGTATGTGTGTGTTGGGGGGATTAAAAATTCAAAGTGATTTTGCAAATCTTTGGGTTTATAGAAAATTAATTCAGTTTCTTATTATAAAAGATGGCTTTAACTTATAGTCAACCGGCCACAAAGTTTTAGGAGTATGTGTTTCTAATAGTGACAATAGTTGAAGTATTGGATCTTTTATAATTTATATTTTCTTATAGCAAATAATCTTGGTAGGAGTTATGGACATAATTATACTTGTGCAAAGAGTCTTCAAATGTATTATCTTTGTTATCACTTCTTCTTCATGAGTGTCTCAATCCACATTTTGCTGTCATTATAAAACCACAGACTGAGTAATTTATTTTTCATTTCATTTTATTTTTTTGAGAGAGAGTCCCACTTTGTCACCCTCAGTAGAGTTGTGTGGTGTCATAGCCCACAAAAACCTCAAACTCTTGGGCTCAAGTGATCCCCTTGGCTCAGCCTCCCAAGTACCTAGGACTACAGGTGCCCGCCACAATACCTGGTTATTTTTTAGAGATGGGATCTCACTCTTGCTCAGGCTGAGCTAAAGCATTCCCCTTGCCTTGGCCTCCCAGAATGTTAGGATTACAGGTGTAAACTACAGTGCCTGGCAATAGACTGAGTAATTTATAATGAATAGAAATTTATTTCTCACAGTTCTAGAGTCTGGGAAGACTCTGGGTGCCAGCATCTGGTAGTGGCCTGTGAACCGCACTATCCCACATGGAAGTGAAGCCAGAAAAGTGGCCAGTAGGATGGAGTCTGAGAAGCTAAGCTGCAGCAGTGCAGAGAACCCAGTCTGCTGAGTTCACAGTCTTCCCCCACACCCTTCCCTCTGATTACCTAGTTAAAGTTTCTCCGTGACTGCGAGGCTGTTGATCTAAGGAAACCTGAGGACAGAGTCACACATAGTCAATAGATGCTGTGATACTGGTAAACATTACTTTGATGATATGATGTTTTCTTTATTCTCTTAGATATTTTTTTCTGTTGTTAAACATTTTGGGTTGTTAGAATGAAGACTACTTTGATGTTATTTTCTTTTAGATTATGTTAATTTTTTTCTAGGTTTCCTTGTATTCCCATTATGAAAATTATTAGAATTATCACTAAGTCAGAACAGTCTTTGAGAGACCATTCTTGCTGTTCTCTAGATTTGCTGGCCATCCAATAATAAAGCTTGCTGAACCTAATTCCCATCTCTGAATATTGGCTGGAAAGTGGCAGGCGCTGGACCCTCTTTGTCCAGTGACAGAAGGGTAAAGAGAGGGCAAGAGAGAGAGTATGAATAAGGGGTGAACTCATTCCCATGATAGCAAACACACTTATGATATAAAGTCATTAATCCATTTGTGAAGGCAGTGTCCCCATGACCCAAATACCTCCAAGGAGGTCCCATCTCCCAACACTGTTCCATTCAGGAATCAAGTTTTCAACACACAAACTTTGGGGGACATATTTGAATTACAACAATGGAGTTTATTATCTGATTTATTCTTTCTTAGATGTTAAGATGGGGGATATTTGAACTTAATGCTTAATCTTGAGTGAAATATCCAAGTAAAATGGCAAACATTTCTTAGACTCCAGGTTATATTGTAGGACCAATATATATTTGACCAATCTGAAATCAGAATCTTGCTAAAAGCTGCTAGACCAGAATCAATTAATGGAAAGAAGAAAATAAATAATAGGACAATAGCTTAAGCTGTATTCTGCCTTAGAACAACTATTCTCTATAGGTCCATACTTGGGAAGAAGCTAGAGCCAGAAAAATATTATTTCTAACCACAAGAATTGTTAGGGAGAATTTTATTCATTAGGATCACCAAGAGGTGAAATATTCCTATCCTTACCATTATGAATTATAGGCAGATGATTTGTTAAAGATGAACTATCCCCTCTGTGTTTAAATAGATTAACCATACAAAGATTATTCCAACATGATTTTTTTTTAAGTCCGGCTACATTTTTTTAAACTGTATGAAAGATACTGCAGATTTTTTTCCCAATGTACTATCAAAATAGTTACATCTATGACCATTCGTTAATATGTGGACTGCAGATAAATTTAGTATGTTTAGTGTCTGTAACATAATACACAGTGTTCTTCAAAAGATCCATTTTATTTCAACTTACATAATTATAGACATGCAGAGATATTTTTTATGTTAATAGTTGAAGTAACAGCCATTTGAAGAGGAAAATATTTATTTCCTTGTTTTAAAATCATGCTTCCTGAGTAATCTTACATTGTTTGCTTCTGACTTACAAAGTACATTTTCCCCTTAAAAACTTTTTTAAAAACAGAAGAAAAGGCAACTACTAGGTAATAATTAAGTGGAATAAGAATCACAAAAATAAAAAATGAAGGCACAAGTAACAACAAAAACATATTTTAAAAAATTATTGTGATGAATTTTAGAATTTAAAACTTGAAGCACAGAAATAACTACAAAATAACAAACCCTGAAATCTGCTTATTTCTTTAACTAAGGCGTTGATTTTAATTTGTAGTACTATTTTACTATTTTATAAAGTAGCATTTTCATCTTAATATCTAAGAGTGTAGATTTGTTTTAAATAAAACAATGCAAATTGAATCTGCAAAAAATCTCTATAATAATTTGTTTGTATTATAGTATGTATATAGACAAAAAGGAAACAGTACTGAGTATAAAATACTTGGCAAATACTTTCCATCAAATTTCAAGTAGCATTACATGCTTTCCTTCTTTCTCCCTCAAGACCTTTATTTAGTACCTATTGTGTTCCAGACGTGGTGCTAGGGAAGGCAAGCCATGGACATGACATTGTTCTATCCTCCAGAAAGTCACAAATGAGGGCAACATGAGTTCAGATGAATTACACATCTCAAGATCTTTCAGAGGACTATCTTTTGGCTTAAAAGGCGATCTGCTTTTTGGAAACCCTTGGCTGATTTAGTGGAATCAGATGCTACTTAAATTCCAACTCACTTCAACTATATACAAGTGACCTAAATGACTTCTATTCTTTTCTTGTCTTCTGATCAAGAAAGAGCATGTCAGCTGTGGGTAATCCATCAGCCACTGTACAAAACTCTCACAATTGTTGTATTTAACTTCCATTGTCTATTGGGTGGTCACATTTTTTATTCCCTTTAACATTCAAAAGGGGCCAAAGACTATTGTTATAGTCGTTTGGCAAAAACAGTATACTTGGCTATAACAGTTTTGCAATTTCATTCCTTAACACCAAGTTAGTTGCTTATCATTACTTTTTGCTGTTTGTAACATAACAGAAGGCTGTTTTTCCTTGGAAAAATAAAAGGGTCCAGTGAAAAGTGGGGGAGATTCCCCTATTCCTTTGTTTATACAGCTTTTCTACATTTGTTCTGTGCACATCAACTTGACCAAAATCATTGCCAACAGTTATTATTGAGAGTATATTTAAAATTATACACAATACATGTATCTGTTGAAGTCAATCACAAGTAATTATTGTTATATATTTTATAAACCACTCAAATAGCACTCAGTCACCATCTGCTATCCCCACAAAGGATACCCATGATATTGTCAAAATAGCAAAGGAAAATATAATCTTGTATCCTCTGAATAGCAGAGAAATAAATATCTATCCAGCCTATCTCAAAAGAGAAGATACAAAGCTAAAATTTAACTTTTTAATTTAAAAAATAGTAATAGCTAAGGAACAAGAACAGTAACAAAATGGAGCTTTGGGCAGCAGTGTCAGCGGGGTAGCAGTGTGATGCGAGAGAAGGGCACCGGTTTCATTTGCTGGTTTTTTTTTCTAGGAGAGCAAAGTGGGCTACCTTTATTGTTTGTTAACTGCAAGTCCCTAGAGGCAAGTGTTCAGTGTTCTCAATAAGTGAAATACGTATTATAAAACTCCTTTGTAAAGAATGAATTAACAAACGTTTCTTTCTCACACGTAATCATTGCCTACTCCAATCTTCATCACAAATGGATTATTTTCAAGTCTTTCTACATGGAAACATAAATATAATGGTAAACCATAAAATTATATTGTGATACATTTGTTGCTGAAATATTCAAGTATTAGTGAAATTTTATTAACTGAACTTGATCATTTTTCAATTTAATAAGCATTAAAAATTATATTTCTTAATTCTGAATTAAGTTTCTCTCTACCATTACCTCTTAGAAGATAAAATAGAAAATAAAAAGTGAAATGGGTTAAAATGGACAATAGTCTGATAAACTTATTACTTTTTTTCATTTTCTATTTCTTTGATTTTTGAACTTTTACTCTAATATGATTATTACTTTAAATAACACTGCATTAATTTTAAACTTAGATTTAAATAAAAGACTCTGTAGTTCATTGCATTTTTAAATCTAAATGTGTGGGCTCGGCGCCTGTGGTTCAATGGGTTAAGGTACCAGCCACATACACCTGAGCTGGTGGGTTCGAATCAAGCCCGGCCACCAAACAACAACGATGGCTGCAACCAAAAAATGGCCGGGCGTTGTGGCAGGCACCTGTAGTCCCAGCTACTTGGGAGGCAGAGGCAAGAGATTCACTTGAGCCCAGGAATTGGAGGTTGCTGTGAGCTGTGATGCCACAGCCCTCTATCCAGGGTGATAGCTTGAGGCTCTGTCTCAAAAAAAAATTCTCAGTGTGTGATTAGGGGAGAAGTATTTTTCCCAGTGCCATTGATGTTGGCCTTTGGCATATTACTTGATTTGGCCAACGGAATGTGAGCAGATGTTAACACTGTTCTTGCTCCAAGCATAAGTCTTAAGAAGCATCTCTTATTTTTCATTTTTACTTCTGGGAGCTTCCAACATCTGCTATGGGAATACCAGACTGCATAGCCCCAAGATGGACCCCCAATGTGAACACAGCCCCTACACCTGAAACAAAACCACCTCAGCCAGATGAGACAAGTGTGGGTAAAAAGCAATGTTTATTGATTTATGCCAATACAATTGTTTTTTGTGGCTGTTTGTCATGCAACAATTGCTCACTAATACAAAAGTATTATTTAAAATTTTCTTCTCTGGAGTACCTCTCTTATTTTATGGTATAATACAACTATCTAGTAAAATTCATTTAAAGGAGAGTTTATAGCAATTTTTATGGCATGCACATACTCTGTTAGACATAACAATATGTCATATGCTTAAATGAGATAAAATAAAACTATATATTCCTTTCTTTTATACTACAAGAGAAAATCACCCTGATATAATTCAATGAATACAAAAGTAACACTACTGGATTAAGAAAATAATGCAATCAAATCACTAGCTGGCTGCCAGAGGAATGAGTACAGATATTGTGTTATTTTCACATTATGAAATCTGAAGAGGTGGTCCAGTCAGACTGAGACAATAGGAATTACATGATTCTTCCTGAAACCAAATAAACAACTAAGATTTTTTTCAAGATTTGTCCTCATACATAGACACAGGAAAATGGAATAATCTTTCCCCCCATTTATCAACTACTCAGAACTGTGGATTAAGTAACAAACATGGCTACTGATACAATAGGCATAATTCACTTTTTCTGACATGGGACAGGATGTGCTCTTTGGCTATTAAAGTCTGTGCTAAAGCTTGCCCCTGACACGCCAGCATCTCTCAGTGTTCTTATGCTACAAAAACTCTCTTAAATAATCATAAAACTTGGACATAATTCCACGCAATGCGAAGGCCAAGTATATTATTTTTCAGAGTGTAGTGGAATGTACATATACAAGGCTGGGGGTCCTGTGAAAACAGCAGCCCTAATAAGCAATGAGCTCATGCGCACATCTTTACATGGATGGTTGCATTTGCCTGAGTTGAGAGGGAGGGTGACATTGCTGTGTGTGGAGTGGCTATTGTTCAAAACCAGCAATGATTAAAATGGTTAGGAAATGGCTATTAATGAAAAATAGGAAATTACTTACCTGAGTGAACTCCCAACAAAAGAATGAAATCCATTAGAAGTTATAGGAAGACCAGGTATTGTAAGAATTTCAATGTGAAAAGTTTTGAACACATAGTCAGTACACCAAACAGCTGGGTAGTGCTTATGTAGCTCATCAGAAGTCCTAGTGATGGTGGTTATGAATTACAGCAATGGCTTCCCTGAGGGCATGGGGGTTCTGGGGCATTCTCTTAGCTCCAAGTTTGCCTCCACATTCATCTCCAAACATTGTCAGAGCCATCCTTCCTGAGAAGAGGCCTGGAGATCATTTTATCACCTCACTTCTGTAGAAGGGTTGAAAGACCCCAGCGTTGGTCTCTTTCTGTGGATTCTCTGCTCTGATATACACACTCACCCTCTAAAAAAGGGATGACACTGGCCTGAGAGACTCTTACTAACCAGCCCTGCAAACTTAAACAGGGGGCTTTGGCCTCTCTGGACCTCCATTTTCTTACCTATAAATAAAATGTAATTTGAACTAAAAGACCTTTTAGAGACTTGTAACTTTATTTGCAGTAGTAAATTTTGGAAATGGAATCATGGCTGTGGATCATGGACTATCGAGCAGCTTCAGCCTGTTGGGGATAGATTTAATGTCTCCTACTCTGCGCCCAGCACAGCACTTAATTTTTCCCCTTAGGAAATAAGTGAATATTATTATTGATGGGGGCGGGGGAACAGAGCAAAGCGGAATGGCGAGCACATAGCAGGAAACATCAAACGCTCACGCTGTTCAGACAGCATCGTGTAGACCACACCATTGTAGGTAAGCACATGATGTGTGTGGACACCCAAACACACGCGCTCACACGTTCCTAACATTAGTGGACGCGTCTACCTAAAGTGAAGTAGATTTCTTTGAATACGTGCACACACTGTCCTAATACTTTTCTCTAAAATAAAACATTGTAAATGCAATACTCTCCCAGAGGTCCTTCATTTAAAATATGAGAGTCAAGTTAAAAATGGCCAAGCAGCCCGAGCAGACAGATGCTGATTTCCCTAGTCGGTCATACTCAGTCCGACATGTTCTTTCTTGACAGGCAGGATTCTTTTATGGCATGAGCTGTTTGCATGTGGTTGCAATTCAGTATCTATATTTGCTTTAATTTTGTGTCCCTCACATAGGGTAAGGAGAAAGGTAGGAAGGAAGAAGGAAGCAAAATTGTAATGAAATTCTACAAAAGGGACTTGAAACATTTCTCGTTTCTCTTCTTTTCCCCCTCACAAAATCATATACGATGATATTATAGTTTGCACTGCCATAGTTGATGGCTCCTTCTTTTGAGGGCCCTTATGCTTCCTTTTATCTCTCCATATCTAGAACCATGGCCTTGTTCGCTGGGAGCTACCACACATCATCCCCTACCCATCTCTATGGAATGAATGAAGCAAATCAGTGATCGAGTGAAACAGATAAAACTGCACGAAGCACGCTGCTTCACATCCTTTTAGAAATGGAGTATGGTGTGGAAAAAAACGACCAGGTCTAGCCGAGCAAGCTGCACTCACATTGTGCTCAAATCCTTTTGCAAACAAATCTTAGCGACTGTGGCAACAGTAGTGGCAACACCAGATGTTCCTCTATGGTGTCCAGGGGGAGCTTCGGTTACTCCAGGGCCAGAAGGTAAGAACAAGGGCTAAGGCCAGACCCATCACCTGCTTCAGAAATTTGTGGGCCCCCATAACCCCACGTTCTGTTCTGTTTGCCCAATATGGACACTGCTCTGTGAACTCAAGAACTTGGTCTTCTTTGTTTGCTGCCGTGGGCCCCATCCTTGGAGCTATGCCTGACACATAGAAGGCACTCAGCAACCATGCAATCAGTGGGTTAATTAACCCTTCAGTGGGTTAATTTGTTAAAAGGAAAACTTAATTAGACCGAGTATTAAGTTTTTATTAACATTTTAGCTCAGTGTGGGAGCACAGCAAAACCTTCACCTTCTATGCCAAGATTTTTTTTTTTACAATATCCACCAAATTCTCCATTTCACAATTATTGTATCTGCCTTCTAGCCCTCTTGGGAAATGGGGGTGGTTTAGAAGCCAGGTTGCTGGATAAAATACAAGATGCTCAGCTAAATATGAATTTCATCTGAACAATGAATTTTTTATCTAAGTACATCCCAATTAGTGCATAGGATATAGATGCAGACTTCAAAAATATCAGTTGTTTAGCTAAACTTCAAGTTGAACCTGGTATCCTGTATTTTCATTTGCTAAATCCAGCCAGTTTACTTCTCAACATGTGGAAATCCAGCTATTCACTGCAGACTCTTTACCCTTTTTTCAGGATCTAAGAGAACTCTTACTGTCTCTCTCTTGTGTGCAAGGTCAACCCCTATTCCACCAGAAAGACTCTCCCATCCCTTGTCAGTGAATACAACGTACGTGTATATTAGCATTTGCCACCTGCTAACTGGGCGAGCCTGCCCTTCAGCTCTCATGGGCAGGAGGGAAGCACCAGGCTACTGTGTCCTCCCGCCTGCATGGTGCACACCAACCTCCACAAGGAGCCCCCTCAAAGCCCTTCTCGGGGACAGAGGAAGAAATAGGCCCCTCTTACCTCCCTCAGGGTCTTCCCACACTCTCTGAGACCTGAAATTCATCTTGTGCTTCCATGCAAACTTCTAACTTAATATCTTAGTAAACTTTACAATTAGACATCCTTATTTTACCTGCAAATCTCCTTCCCCTATTCTTTTGCCCAACACAAATTCTAACAACATAAATGAACCCTCAGTAAGATGAATAGCCAGCAAGAATCATGACTGGTTAAGAACCATGGAGAAGGGCTTTATCTCCACCCCTGGAGACCTGGAGACCGAGACTCACAGGCAAGTGGGGGAGTGAGGCAGGGAAGGGAGAGTAGCTAGAACTGGGTGCATTAGTGAGCACGTTACTGCTGCCCACAGCTAGAGTTCTCCAGGCAGTTCATCCAGACAGTGAGGAACACCCTTCTCCCAGCAGAAGGGGGAGGAAGAAGCTGGGCAAGATATCCACTGACTCCTTCTTGTCATTGAGTGATGCCTCCAAGGACACTAATACTCCAGCATTTCTGTTTTGCTTGTGTGTGGGCGACAAGCTCCCGCTGCCTGATAAAAACCCTGAGGCAGAGTCACAGCTATTCTTGGAAGCAGCATGTACAGGTGAATTTGAGGGAGTGGGCGGGCACAACAGCATCCTGCGCATTGAGAAATGAGGGTTGTCTTCAGAGTTGATCCTAATGGGCCAGAGAGGGAAATAATCCAGATATCTAGGCCTATACCATCCTGAGTGTCAAGAAAGCCCTTTCAACTATATGTTGCAAAAACATTCTTTCCCCCCTCCCATCAGTAATTTCATACCATTTTGACTTTTATTGGATTAATTTCTCTGAGCTTTCACCCATACCGGGTGCCTGCTGCTTGATTTTACCAGCAACACTCCCACACAAGTTAAAATCACAGTGTTTTAATGAGGCCAAGCTTTGTGAGCTGGCTTCTTTGTGTATGAGCCTCCCTCTCAGATGCGATTTTATTCTCCAGAAGTTCCCATTTCCTCTGAGTAGACTGCTAGTGAGCGTATATGTGGTTGTGATGGTCACATCGCCTTCTCGGGGTTACCTGCAGCCTCGGCACACACAGTCTACTGCAAAACACAGAGTTCACCGCTGCGGTTCAGGCTGGTGCTACAAGAAGACTTTGATGTTCAGCTAAGCTGGGCTTCTGGAATGTTCAGTGACCTTAAGCAAATGGAGCTACGGGAGGAGGGGTTTGGTACAGCTATGAGACCTTACACATATGTGGGAGATACTGAGGAAATGAAGGTGCTGGGGGAAAGGGAGATTGTAGAAGTCACTGTCAGCCAATGTGAGACACCAGGCAGAGTCAGCCAACCTGCAGGGGAGGCTCATGGGGACGGAAGCTCGCCTTGGAGGCTGTGACCTCAGTAGGTCTGCAGCCAAGCCTCTAGGGGTGCCCCTTGGGCCATGCTTGACCAACAGGGTAAGCAGAGGGGAAGAACAACAAAACACAGGTGGAAGAGGGGGTGGACAAGCTAGAATTGGCCACATCTCTGTGATGTCACCACGTTAAATAATGACAATGTTCAAAGACCAATGGCTGCAGCATCACTTCCACCTGCCAGATTCCTCTCTCTGTCATCTCTAACCAGAATCACACGGGGAAGGGGCATCTAGACAATGAAATTCCAGCTTCACCAATTTGAAACCTTACACAGGCTACTCAGTTTTCTTATAACTGAATTAAGGACAGCAATACTAGCTACTTCCTTCACAAGGATGTAGCAGGAATAGTAACAAATTTGGATATGTACCTATTAATCTTTTTCTTCACGCAGTTGTACTAGAATATTTTATACTGCTGTTGGGAGTATATGGCAGCAGTCATATTTATGTTTGCCTCTAATATATAATATAATGGAAAGATGCTTTAATATTTTTAGTGTTATCTTATTTTTCTGACTTACACTAACATACCATAAGCTTTAGGGAGTCTTTATTTCAATTTATCGAAAGTTAAATTACTTAGCTACATCCATTTACCTTTTTGGTGACATGAAATTGGCTAGCTAAGAAAGTGATATGAGAGGCAAAGAGCCTTACAACTATTTCTCTTAAGAAATTTTGTTCTCTGCAGCAATTTTTTTGTGTGAACTTGAGAAGTCACATGAAATTGCATCTGTTGCATAAAAATACCCAGTTTTCCATCATGTAGGAATAATGGGTCAAACTCATAGGCTTTTACCAGAACAGACCTCATTGGAATAGGAAGAAGGGAGACAAAATATTCCATCTGAAGCAGAGCCATTTCTCTAATGGTCCTGAAAGAAACAAAATTCTACTTCCCCCATAACAGAAAAGGCAATTTGTTCTAATAATCACTGCTATTAAATATTCACAACCCATCTTAAAATACACCAGTTGCTGGGATCCATTTAATCATGATGCATATGCAGATTCCTTTCATTGGGTGTAAGTCCAGTACTATCCAGACATGGTTGTGATGGATGAGCAACATTAGAACTTAAATGTGGGAGAATTATTTAAATAATTGAAAATAATGGGACCACAGATAACCATGGGAGTTAGCCATCAAATGTTCATTAAGCACCTACTGTCTGCAAATTGTTTTGCAAGATACTGACTGAGATGCAGAAAATGTTACTTCCTTAGAAACATAGCTTATTAGGAGGTCATGCTCCAGTTGACTTAGAACACTTTATCACGTGGAGGTACTAGTACCTTTTTTCTATTTAATTTACTAAATATGTAATATTGCATATAAGACAAATAGTTACATTGTTTAATAAGAGATAAGTTTACAAATTATATTTATCAAAGTTGTTCTGTGAAACTCTTTTGAGTTGTCTTTGTGGAAAAGGATTGAGAAGGATTACACATAAGAATTAGAGACACAGAATGATAAACTACCCAGATTTGGTTGGCCCCAGAAAGCAGACACCACTCAAAAATGTCTTTTAACTATAGTTGCCAGATTTAGCAAACAGGAATATGGGGACTAGCAATTAAATTTGAATTTCTGCTAAAAAGCACATACGTTTTTAGGATAAGTATGTCCCATATAACATTTGGGATATACTTATGCTAAGATCATACTCATCATTTATGCCAAATTAAAATTTAATAGAGAATTCTGCATTTTATCTGGCAACCCCACTGAGAAGGAATGAGTGCCTGTTCAAATAGAATAAGACTATCCAGGGTCAAAAGAGATGACTTGGTATTAGGGATTCTCAACTGAGCCTGTGGTTGTCCTGTCAAACAACATAAGAATATTTTACTATCTAAGACATAGCAGAAAAGTCAGGGCACAAATCAAGTTTTCATTTAGGGGCGGGAAAAGAATTGTCTTCACTGAATAAAACTAAAGGGGCAGTGAGAGACTAATAAATAAATAAATAGTATTCTGATTGTCTGTTCTGTCCCATGAGTTCTGCTGTTCATCAATATTCAGGTTGCCGAGGAAAAAGCCCACAGGGAGACAGGAGGAACTGATGAGCATGGAATGGCAGTAAACAGACATGGCAATGCCTCATCACACCCAGATCCTGTTTTCTAAGCAAACCTGGTTCCACAGTGGGATGTCTCCATCTATCTGAGCTCATTTATGCCCTGCAGCATAATGCACATAACCTAAAGGATGGAATGTGGTTGGGGTCCTAGGGATGGATGGGATAGGAAAGGGTTAGCAGTCACATTCAGGGGTGAGAAGAAGGCTTTATGTAGCCTGTGAGAATTTGGCCAGCCCTTGAGGTGCTCCTTGACTTGCTCATTTGACTGGAATATGCCAAATAAGCCAGAACCACATCTGATCTCTGAATACTGATACAGGAGGTGAACATGCTGCCTAGAGATGGGCTTCAGAACATTTTATGACCAAGAAGAAACCTTTACCTTATGGCTTACTCACAAACACCATAGAGCCTCTGTAAGCTGACCATCGGGACTGTAATGAACTGGTCAACATACAGATGTGGTCAGCATAAGGAACTAGGCCTACTGTACTTATACGTACATATGGTGCAGGTCTAGTCTATGAAAATTAGGTCAATGTAGGGAGGTGGTCAACTATGGAGGTTCTACTGCAGAAAATACGTAAGAAAAACAATCATGGAAGAAAATGAAAGGAACCATACATATTGCATGCACATATATCCTAATATGAAGGGGAAATTTAATAAAATTAGGATTTTTTTTTAATCATTTGGGATTCATTGAGGGTACAAAGAATTAGGTTACACTGATTACATTTGTTACATAAAGTCCCTCTTATAATTGTGTCCGATTCCCAAGAGGTGTGCCAGACACCATGTCCCCCTATGCCCCTCTCCTCCTGCTCTCTCCCTATTTGCCCATTCTCCTACCCCCACCCATGGTATTAGCTCATCTACTGCCTTCCCATTAGAATTGAATACATTGGATTCTTGCTTCTCCATTCTTGTGATGCTTTACTAAGAAGAATGTGTTCCGCCTCCATCCAGGTTAATACAAAAGATTTGTAAAGTCTCCATCTTTTTAATGGCTGAATGGTATTCCATGGTATACATATACCACCACTTGTTAATCCATTCCTGGGTTGGTGGGCATTTAGGCTGTTTCCACATTTTGGCAATTATAAATTGAGCTGTGATAAAGTGCAAATTATGATTAAATAATTTTTTTTTCTTTTGAGTAGATGCCCAGTAATGGAATGGCAGGATCAAATGGCAGGTCTAATTTGAGTTCTTTGAGGTTTTCCCATACTTCCTCCCAAAAAGGTTGTATTACTTTGCAGTCCCAGCAGTGTAAAAGTGTTCACTTCTCTCCACATCCACACCAGTATCTGCAGCTTTGAGACTTTGTAATGTGGGCCATTCTCACAGGGGTTGGGGAATATCTCAGTCATAGTTTTGATTTGCATTTCTCAAATGATTAGAGATGATGAGCATTTTTTCATATGTTTGCTAGCCATTCATCTGTCTTCTTTAGAGAAGGTTCTAGTCATGTCTCTTGCCCAGTGATATATGGGATTGTTGGGTAGGATGGTGTTATTTTTAAAGTTTGGCTATGGCTATGTAATTTATTAATACTGTTGAAATTATATGAAGCTAGTACATGTGGGTTTTTTTTTTTAAATAGGGTATAGCATACAATGAAACACATAGTTGTCCCATTCAAGTATACTATCATCTATTCTATTTCATTCCTCAGAAATAACTTTCTTTAATGTTTTCTGTTTGGGGTTGTTTAGGTAACCATATAACTCTCTGTGATGAACTTGGGTTTCTAATTTTTCATTTATCTTGCCTCATATTAAAAAAACAGCTTATTTTTACTATCCTCATCCTACTCTTTACTCTTTCTCTTAATATTTGAAAGTTATATGATACATGATTATCAAGCTTCTTTGGTATGATCATACATTTCAATTTTATACATAAACTTCTCATTGCTGTTGCATCAATTACACATGTTATTTGACCCTCCATTTCATAAATCTTTCAGCTTTACCATTTCTCTTACATTTAAAATATTTAAATTCTGCCCTATAACTACGGTTTAATCTTCCTTATTGGTTGCTCCTAGATTGATTCCAAACATTGGAAAAAAAACAAATATGTAGCAAAATTGACACAATCAAAACAATGTTAACCTTATTTACCTGTTGAACTAAGTAACATGAGCAGAAAAGGTAGTAGCTGTTCCACCTGTCCAAAGGAACCACCTACCATCTGTGCACATCACTTCTGTCTACATGTTACTGGCCAGAACCTAGTACTGTGGTCATAATCAACTACAAGAAAGGTTAAGAAATGAAGCTTTTATTCAAAAAAGTCATCAACATAGTTAAAGGGAATCTGAGAAGGAGCTCTCCGTATGTGAGCAAGGTGTATAAACTGGCGAATTTTACTTCTTGAGTGATGAAGTTGTCAGATAGTGGTTTCCCACAAAGGCCAGTAGGAGGGCGGGTTAACTCTAGCCTGTGGATATCTACTTTAGAGCGCTGTCCACATTAACTCCTTCAGTCCTCTGAGTTCTTGAGCGAAGAGCACCTCTTTTTCATCTGGGCAAAATGTGAGACTTCCAGTTACTCTGCATCCACAGGAGGAGGGCTGGGTGCTGTCTTGCAGCTGTTAAGTAGACATTAAAGATTTTGCTTTTTGTCTTCCAACACACTCCTGCTTTCTGAAGCTGATGATCCTGACGCTAGGCTTTTTTTTTTTTTTTTTGAGACAGAGTCTCATTGTGTCACCCTAGGTAGAGTGCTGTGGCATCACAGTTCACAGCAACCTTAAACTCTTGTGTTTAAGCGATTCTCTTGCCTCAGCCTCCCAAGTAGCTGGGACTACAGGCGCCCACCACAACGCCCAGCTGTTTTATTTTTTTCATTGTTCTTGTAATTGCTGTTTGGCAGGCCCAGGTCTGGTTTGAACCCACCACCTTCGGTGTATGTGGCTGGTGCCCTTCTGACTGAGCTACAGGCGCCGCCCTGACATTAGTCCTTGGAGTGAGCCTCCTCTTAAATGTGCTCTGGGCTAAAGTTTGTACCACTCAATATTATCCATTAAAACATTCCGTCCATTCCCTTTTATCAAAACCTTATTCGCAACTGGTCTGACAGACCACACTGAATATCCCCACCTTCCGATTTACCTTCCTGTCATGTGTTCAGTCTACTGTCCTTTCTCACTGTCATTTCAATGGACTTTAAGAAAGAGCAGGACCCAGTGCATCTGTTCAGGCTTCATGTAAAACCTTGAAACCATTTCAGAACGAGAAGTAATAATCTCGTTCAACCTTAACGTTTTTCACATGAGAATACAAAAACCCAGAGACTGATGGGTGACCTGGAACACAGCCAATCAATTTTATCAAAATTGGAATTAAAAAGCAGGAGTGCTCACTCTTGATGCTTTATTTGTATTATACTGCCATTCCCTTGAAATGTACATGTTTTATCCAAAAGTTGGGGAGTAGGTAGGTTAAGGAGGTAAATATGACCTAATCTTCCTCTGAAATGTGGTAAAAAGATATTATATGGCCTGGTGACAGAGTGCTATTCTATTGAACACCTAGTTAGAGGTGTACCTTGGGGATATTTTAGGTTCAGTTGCAGACCACTGCAATAAAGCAAATATCACAATAAAAACAAATAGTAAGAATATCTTTGTCTCTCAATGTATACAGATGTTTTATATATACCATACTGTGTAAAGTATCTAGTCTATTGAGGATACAATAACATTATGTCTGAAAAGCAATTTATATACCTTAATTTTTAAAAACTACTTTATTGCTAAAAAATGCTAATGATCACCTGAGCCTTCAGTTAGCTATAATCTGTTTGCTTGTAGAGGGTGGTCTTGCCTTTATGGTGGTAGCTGTTGACTGATCAGGGTGGTGTTTGCTAAAGGCTGGGATAGCTATGGCAATTTCTTAAAATAAGATAAAAATGAAGTTTCCTGCACTGACTCTTCCTTTCATGAAGGATTTCGTGAAAGAGCTCTTTGTAGCATGTAATGCTGTTTGATAGCATTTCACCCACAATAAAACTTCTAAAACTAGAATCCTCTCAAACCCTGCCACTGCTTTATCAACTACATTTATATAATATTCTAAATCCTTTGTTAAAATTTCAACAGTGTTTATAGTATCTTCACCAGGAGCAGATTCCATTTCAAGAAATCCTTTTCTCTGATCATCCAGAAGAAGCAGCTCCTCAGATTTATGATGAGACTGCAACAATTCAGTGACACCCTCAGGTGCCACTTCTATTTCTAGTTCTTTTTCTATTTCCACTACATCCAAAGTGACTTCCTCTACTGAAATCTTGAACTTCTCAAAGTCATCCATGAGGACTGAAATCAGCTTCTTCCAAGCTACTTTTAAAGTTGATATTTTGACTTGCTCCTGTAAATCACAAAGGCTCTAATGGCATCTAGAACAGTGACTCCCTTTCCTAGCAGGTTTTCAGTTGAGTTTCCCAGATCCATCAGATTCCATCCAACCAATCACCATCAATGGCAGCTATAGCCTCACAAACTGTATGTCTTTAAAGGCTTAAAAGTCAAAATTACTCTGATCCATGTGACGAAGAACCGACGTTGTGTTAGGAGGGATGAAAACAACATTCATCTCTGTACATCTTTATCGGAACTATTGGGAGATTTGGTATATTGTCAATGAGAGTAATATCTCAAAAGGAATCTTTTCTTCTGAGCAACAGGTCTCAATAGTGGCTTTAAAATGTTTAGTAGACCACACTATAAACATCTGAGGGCTGTCCAGAAAGTATCCAGCCATTGTTAGTTAATACTATTTTTCATAGTACATGGCTGGATACTTTCCAGACAGCCCTTAATATGTGCTGTCATCCAGGCTTCTTTGCTTCTTTCATTAAAAAACAGGCAAAATAGATTTAACATTATTATTAAGAGCCATAGAACTTTTGGAACAGTCCATGAACATTAGCCTCAACTTAAAGTCACCAGCTACCTAGACCCCTAATAAGAGTTGGCCTGTCTTTTGAAGCTTTGAAACCAGGCACTGACTTTTCCTCTGTAGATCTGAAAGTGCTAGATGGAAACTTCCAATTGAAAGTTTTTTCATCTCCATTGCTGAACACATAGGCACCTTCATCAATGATCTTAGCTAGATCTTCTGGCTAACTTGCTATAGCTTCTATATCAACATTTGCTGCTTCTTCACTTTGTACTTTTATGTTATATGGATGGCTTCTCTCCTTTAACCTCATGAACCAACTTCTGCTACCCTCAGACTTTTTTTCTCAGCTTTCTCATCTCTATAAGGCTTCATAGAATTGAAGAAAGTTAGGGCCTTGCTCTGGATTAGTGTTTGGCTAAGGGCATGTTATAGCTGTTTTGATCTTCTATTCAGACCACTCAAACTTTCTCTGCATCAGCAAGAAGGTTATTTTACTTACTTGTGATTCATGTGTTCACTGGAGCAGCACTTTCAATTTCCTTCAAGAACTTTTCCATTGTATTTAAAACTTCACTACCCATTTGGCACCAGAGACCTACCTTTTAACCTATCTTGGCATTCTGTATGCCCTCCACTAAGTTTAATCATTTCTAGTTTTGGCTTAAAGTAAGACATACAACTCTTCCTTTCACTCGAACATTTAGAGGCCATTTCAGGGGGATTAACTGACCTAATTTCAATATCGTTGTGAAGAGACAGGTAAGCTTGAGGACAGGTAATAAGAGAGAGACAGACAGAGGAACAGCTGGTCAGTGGTATAGTCAGAACACACATTTATCATTGAAGTTCACTGTCTTGTATGAACATAGTATATGGTGCCCCCAAATAATTATAATAGTAAAATTAAAAATCATTGATCATAGATGTCACAGATAGACTTGTTAAATGCAGCACTGCTACAAATTTTCAATACTCAAAAGGCACAGTGTCCACAAAGCACAATAAAGCAAGTTATGTGTGTGTGACACTTGGCACTGGGGGCACAAAGATGGGTAGCTCACTCCCTGAAACCTCAGGGAGCACACTTAGTTTAAGGACTGTAACAGACATTTAACATTTAGCTTTAATATGTTATAAATTTCAAGATAGACGTCTTCAGCAAGCCAAAAAGGACACAGACAAGGAACTCAAACAGGTGATCTAGGAAAGTTCTTTGAAGATGATAAAAGGATGGTGTAACAGTTTCTTGCATACGTCAATTTGGCTGGATGATGGTACTCAGTTTTTCAATAAAACACGAATTGACATGTTGTTATGAGGTTATTTTGTAGATGTTATTTACATCTATGTGTTGTTCCATATCTAAGGGAGATAATAAAGGCTAGGTAAGTCATAAAGAAAAGAAGTTTATTCCCCTCAAAGTTCTGCAGACCACACAAGCTTGGTGCCAGCCTTTACTTCTGATGAAGGCTTCAGGGTACTTCTAATCAAGGTGAAAAGTGAAGGGGAACAGGTGTGTCACATGTAAGAGAAGGAGCAAGAGAGGTAGGTAGGGGTGCCAGCCTCATCTAAACCCCAGCTCTCACCTGAACTAACAAAGTGAAAGCTTGCTCATTTTTGTTGGGAGGGCATCAAACCATTCCTGACAGATCTGCGCCCATGATCTCAACACCTCTTACTAGGCTCCACATTCAACACTGGGAGTCAAACATCAACACAAGATTTGGAAAGACCAAACAACCAAATGACATCAATCTATAATCAGTTGATTTTAATTAAAGACGCTTTTCCCCTATCATCTGGGTGATTCTCATCCAATTAGCTTAAAGGCTTTAAGAGCAAAACTGATGTTTTCCTCAAGAAGAAATTGTCCCTCTGAATTGGAGTTTCAGTTGCTGCCAGAGAGTTTCCAGTTGACCTGTTTGCCCTGTGGATTTTGGATTTATCAATCCCCATAATCACTTCATTCATTTCCATGTACTGTAAATATAGGTAAACACACACACTAATATACATAGAAAACCTCTGTAAATTGACCCAAGGGACTATAACAAACTGGTCAAAGTATGGAGGTGGGCAACGTAAGGAATTTGCATTTTATAGAGTACATGGTCTATGAAAATAGGTCAACTTGACATGTTTTACATACATATACGTAAAATAAATACGTATATGTGTGTGTGAGTATATATATACACACACACAAACATATACATATTAATATATATAGAGATCTATAAATATGAACCTCTCCTACTGTTTCCTTGTTCTGCAGAACTAATCCATAAACTACCTGATAAATTTGGGGAAAATTTTAGCCATGCAAAGAAAAAAATGCATGGCAAAAGAAGTTCTAAAAGTTACTCTGTTCATTTGGATATAATTAATACAGACAGCCATTTGCAGTCACAAACTAATTTTTCCACAACTAAACAGATTAAATCTAATACATTAGTTAAATCAGACAGAAAAGTGAGTTCTCTTGGCAGGTTTTTAAAAATGGATTTCAGTTATTATTAGACTCCTGAAAATTACCAAGTTTGGAAAGAAGGAGATATCAGACATATTATGAAGTGAAGAGTTTTCTCATCATTTATAAGCAAATGGAACAAAAGCTCTTTGTTCAACTATAATTTTACATTTCATAATGAAATCCTCCTATAAAAGAATAACTTCCAAATCTTGACCACACTTTGAGTCACTCAAGCTTCACCTTCATTATAACTTACATTATAAATATGTATAATTATGCATCCAACCTTACAACATGTATAAATTTGTTATTTCCTTCAAATACCTTCCTTTTCTTTGAGATATATGATTAGTTTATTAATTAAAGCAACCTAGGCTTAAAATCGCTCCAGAGCCGGCATTTTACTACTTTCAAAAGTATGCCATCTAATTTTAGACCACATTAGAAGGAGAGAAGGAACCAGTCAGTGTAAACAGATAATAATGGGCCCATGTCCATTTTCATACATGCATATGTTTTGTTTTTATTAACTGGATGAAAATTTACAAAGAATTAAGAAAAAAATATGGAGCAAGGCTTTGTGACATGCGCCTGTGATCCCAATTACTCAGGATGCTGAAGCTGGAGGATGCCCAGGAGTTGGAGACCAGCCTGGGAAATATAGCAAGACTCTGCCTTAAAAAAAAAAAAGTACATATTTATGTATGCATACATGCATGTATGTATGTATGTATATATCTATCTATCTAATCTATGTGAGGTCAGACAATTATGTTTGCAAACTCATTCTAGAAAAAAATGCTCCAGACCTCATTGCTGAATATTACTATGGCCATCTTTGAAGTACTCCCCTTGGGAAGCTGTGCGCTGAGACCAGTGCCTAGTCCACCCAACCACCCTTCAAAGTAATTTTAGAACTTAATCGTCAGACCCAAGACAACACAGCTCTGATGGCTATTCTAGAAAAAGAGTTCCAAAAAACATATATATGGAGACAAGATATATTTGGAGACAAATATAAAAGATATATATGGAGACAAATTGCACGGTTTTTAAAAACTCTTGAAGAATATTTCTTTTGAACCGGTGTGACGTGCTGTCATGAGTACTTTTAGAGAGTATCACAGGCAAGTCAAACTCCACATTAACGTGCATAATCCCACTTTGATTTCGGATATGGAAGCAGGTGGCAAACGGTAAGTCAATGGGAGGTGACAAAACCTTCTTCATATGGTTCTCAAGTGCTTTAGAGCATGACACACAGTAGAAATAAAATACTCCTAAAATATTATTCTGCAAGGATTTCTGCTAACTGAAGCTGGTGGGGTGTGTTTCTAACAGCATAATTAGAGCCAGGAAGGCTTCCAGGTACGGCACACACTCAGATCGTACAGACAAGGCCAGGATATGTGGTGGTGATGGTTAAGGCATGCTCAAACTCTGAGCCCCGTTACACGTTTTATCTTAAGAGAAGGCAGCAAACTATCCCTTGACTAAAACCCCTACCCCGATAAAATTGGTTTGGCTTATGTATACATTTGTCACTTTAACAAATAAAAACCAGACCTATCAAGATTGAGATTTCTGACTTCTCTTAAAAAATCACATTTGCCAATGATGGGATAGTCACTGCTGAAATAGTGGACTTCAGGTGACTAGAAGTCACTGTCTTCAGAAAGGCACATACTTTTCTGCTCCCTCTTATATCCCCTTGTTTCCCTCTCCCTCTTGTTCCATTTTCTTTCTTTTATCTTCCTTTTTCTATCCTTCTTTCCCCTTCTCTCTTCTCCCACTATTTTTCCCCATCCCACATCTCTGATTTTATCCTTTTATCACCCTGATACTCTATAGCACTGGTTTTTGCCATTCCAGTATATTTATTACTGGAAATATAAATAGTATATTTATTACTATAATTCTGTTTTTACTTTCTTTCACAAAGATAGCAGCTTATTATATAATACTAGTTCCTGTAAAGTTCTCTTTCACATATATATATTATATACATGTATTATATATATATATATATTTTCCCCCACCCTGAATCAGAGTCTCACTCTGTCACCCCGGGTAGAATGGCATCCTGTCATAGTTCACAGCAACTTTAGTTTCCTGGGCTCAAGAGATCCTTTTGTCTCAGCCTCCAGAGTAGTTGTGACTACAAGGTGCCTACCACAACGCCCAGCGAGTTCTTCCATTTTTTGAGTATACACAGGGTCTCACTACTGCTCAAGCTGGTCTCAAACCCTTGAGCTCGAGTAATCCACCTGCCTCAGCCTCCCAGAGTGCTAGGATTAAAGGCATGAGCCACTGCACTTGGCCTCATTTATATATTTTTAAAACTAATTTAAGTTGTGTTAAATGACAAAAAAAGGAAAAGAAAACCATTATTGACAAATTATTTAAAGTATAGTTTATTCACTAGAATATTATAAAGTTAGGAAAAAAAATGTGCAAAGTATTAAGTTAGAAAACATTATGTATAAGAATATATTTGGCATGATTATTCACGAGAAACTTTTCATAATAGATACCTCTGAAATTAGGAATATGGATGGTGTGGGTGTGCTGGAGAGCAGGATTTCTGCTTACACTTTCACCATACTTTACGGTTTACCATCATCATAAGTTATCTTTAAAATGAAGAACTATTTTAAGTTCCTAAAATGAATACCATTTAGAAATAATATCTTATATGCACGTATATCACTTTATGTAATACTTTCACATGCATTATCATCTAATCTGGCCTTTATAATAACCCTTTGAGTGGGTGCTTAATACATTCATTTTTCTTTTTTAGATAAGTAAACCGAATGAGTCAAACAACCTCCATAAGTTCCTATAACCACGAAAATGCAGAGCCAGAATCATACCAATTGTTACCTGTCGGGAGAGGTTAGGTAATGTGATGGTAAGAAACACACTTCCCATCTCAGGGGCTTCACATCACAAGGGATTTCTTTCTTAACCATGTTGCATTGTCTACTGAGGATTGGCTGCGACTCTGTTCCATATTTCCCTTCACTTGAGGGCCTAGGCAGACAGAGCAGCCACTATCTAGACTAGGTCATTGTTAGTTGTCATGGGAAAGGACGCACTGGAGTAACAGCTGTAGCCACTATTGCACAAAATTCATTGGCCAAAGCCCGTCACATATTCTACCTAATGACAAGAGCTCCAGTAAACCCAGTCTTAACATATACCCAGAATCGGAGAGGGCAGGGTGAACAAAATAGTCAACTTAATGACTAACACTCCAAAGCTTCTCACTCAAGTTCCTTCATAATAAATTATTATCACTACACTACATGAATCTTTAATCTAAGTATCATTTTTAGAGTAACACTTTCATTTAAAACTACCCTGGTATAAATGAGTTAAAAATGTGGGTGTATATGTGTGTCTGTGTGTGTGACATCCACTTGTATGCCATAAAAGTATCTTGTTTTTTCTTTTTTACTCACATTTCATCAGATTATCATAGCCAGTAAGTGTTTCGTCCTTCAGTAGCTAGGAAGGAACATTGAAGTTGAACATCTCAGTGCCCACTTAGCCACATCAAGTACAGAATATTAACAGAAAGGAGAGCCAGCTGCAGCCTGCAGATAGCAGACCACACTGCACAGCACATACTATAAACAAGTATTCTCCAAACATTCACAGGCTCTTCACCTCCATCACGTATCCTTAATCAGATGTCAATTCAGTAGCAAATTTTCTAAATAATGATGATGTAACATCCATTAGTAAGTAGGAGACATCAATTACATTAAATATCATGCTTGGGCTGCCAGACAATTGTGAACAAAACACATTGATAAGCAATGTGCTTTTCAGCCAAGGGCAACCAATGAAAGCGATGAGTTATCAAAGAGACATACAGAAAGATGTTCTACTTCAGGGAATGTCACAACAGCTGTTAATCAGATGCCAGTAATTGAAGTATAGTTGACAAATGTTAAGAGCAGAAGGAGCAAGAGTCCGGATTAATAAAGTCCTTTTCAAAAAGGAAGTATTTGCCAAGGTCAAGGAAAGGAAAGTTATGAGATATAATAGCCGCAATTGAGTAATTTACAACTTAGCTGGAGAGAGAGGAGGTAGAGAGACCAACTGAGTGGGTGTTATGATGGTATAGAAGAAGTGAGAAGACAGAGGCCCAGGAAAGGAAGAAACAAACAACCTGAATGAGAAAAAGGATGACTTTAACCCTTTCCGATCCAACTTCTCGGCCACCTGCATACTCCAGCTCTTATTTATTTTGGCAGATTACTTATAATCATCCTAGAGTTTTAAAAGAGAAAAAAAAAACATAAATATGAACTCACTCGATGATTTTAGGTTACATAAAATAATTAAAGTGTTTTTGTTTATTTGTATTTATAGACAAACAAACAACAGTTACATCAGACAGGATCTGACTGGAGATCAGAAAGGGTTAGAGTCTTTTCAAAGGACGAATCCAGGATTTGGGAACTGACTGTGTGTGGGCAGTCAGAGAGAAGGGAGAAGGTTAATACAAAAAGGTGGACTTCCTGCCCTGCAGGTGCATGCCTGTGCACACCCTAGGTACACAGATGCATGAACACATCACACTTGTTTACAGAGAGTAATTGTGTCACAGACAGAAGCAATCTTAAGGATGTTTGCTTTTCCCTGCCGGTAGGAGGAGACACTTTGCGAGTCTGATCTTAGTCACGTTAAGCTGGAGGTGATGAAAGAACATATACATGGACTAGGTTTGGGGACCATTTTCTTTGCAGGATCTCTGCTCAAGAAAGAAGTCATGCATGTGGAAAGTTTCAGAGACACATTTTTAAGTTATCCATAAATATGGTGTCTCTTACTACACATCCGCTCACTTGAATTTTTTACATTTGTTTTTAATTGTTTTCATGGAGCATTTATTCTGTCTTGTTCCAGGAGTTTGTGAAGGCCTAAGATACGAAACAGAACAGATAAAGGGAAAGATGTTTAAATGCATAATTCATTCCAGTGAGTAACTAAAGTCTTGACAATAGGGAAAGGAGACTTGCGGGACATCCTGCTGTTTAGGAGGTGATGGGAAGAAGCAGAAGTCACAAAGAGAAAAGGCAAAGAGTAGAGGGGAGAGCCCGCAGAATTCCGGCAGAAAGATGACTCTCCTGTGTGGGTGGCTGTCCTGTTCGGATGATCGTATCTTAGAATATTTTCAAAAAAGTGCTACAGTGGAATGAAGTCCCTTCAGTTATAACAAGGCCATCTATCTGAGTAAATACTCCAAAAGTGTGCTGTGCTCTCAGAGGGGGGTAAAACTGGTCTGAGATCATTAAGTGAATGTCAGAATGAGAATGCACATCTGCGGATAGTGGTGCTCTTCCTATTCTTGGACATGGCCTTGTATTCCACCGTAAAACACCATATATTCATAACGTATGAATTAAAGGAATCAGAGGACGACATATGAATTTACTAAAAACTTAAACCCAGCAAGAAAGCCAAGTTTCATAATAGCTTTATCTGCCGTGTTGAACCTAATGCATTCTGAGCAGTGTGTAGAAATGTCTGCAAATGCTCTGCCCCTCACCCCCTCCAGGGACCAGACATGTGCTGCTCCTTCACTCCTTGTCTGCAAAGGCCACAAGCATGGGTGGGCCCTCCCAGTGTTAGAGCTGAGTGAACTTAGAGAAGCAAAAGACAAGGTCAGGGCACTCTTACAAGGGTGGCAAAGGTGCCCTGTTTTAGAGGGTGTTTAGGATTACCAAGCTGAGGCCCTAAACTCAGATATCATCTAGAAGAGCATTAACCATTAAACTGAGCAGAGCTGTCTGTTCCAGTTAAGGTCCTCTGCACCCAGGTCATGGTCAAGACCATGATAAACTTGTTACTGCAAAATCTTCCTAGTTGTTACAGACCTTAAATAACTCCCATTTCTTTTCTGTTCTTTACCAGCTTGAGTACTATTAGGTTTTCTTGGAAACTGGTGCATTGGGAATACCATGTGTGTGAAAAGCTTGTGGTATAGGAATTTTAAAGCTTCAATTCGATTACCCCTTAGTCTTTTGAACCATGTATGACCAGTTTGTAGAAAACTCTGACATAACTTGATGGTTCAGATGTTGCATTTTAACATTGAATTTATTTTTAGATGGAACTTAAAATCTGCATAAATTTTATTGAATATGCCTGTAGATAAACAACTGCATGGAATGTTTTATCTGTAAAAATACCAACAGGAAACAGATGGCGCTTTCAAACTGAGTAATTGAAAAGTGTTTAACAGAGAGAAGATTTACAATGGTGTGGGAAGGGTTTAGTAAGCACTCTAGTAAGCAGGTTTGTGGTCACCGTTTATAAACCAAAGGCATGAAGGGAGATTAGTTACCAGAACATGGAGACAGCAACAAGAAATAAACACCTCGTCTTTACTCTGCCCCTTCCCTCTGACTTCCGGGTAGAGCTCCCCACTGACCAATCTCGGCAGGAAGCTAGAAGGCAGGGAGCCCCCGGATGTCCCTGGAGCAGAGAGGACCGGCAGGAGGTGAGCAGGGGTCACCCGGATGGCCAGTGGAAGACACCCAGCAGAGAAAGCCTTGTCCACTCAGGGCAGGAGTGGGTTAGAGAAGAGGAATAACCTTGATTAAAGCATTTGAAATTTAAAAACTGTGATAGGATATAATCAGAAATATAGCTGTGGTTCCCTGTGGTTCCTGCTTGAAGCTCTTAAAACCATGTAATTTCCTGAGTGACAGGAGTGAGAGGAACTTCTTTTGTTGTTCATCAGAAGCCCCTTCAACCATACCTGAGATGATGCTAATGAAGTGACTCCTGGTACCTTCCAAATAGCCTCAGGATGGGCACTGGTTGCCAGAGGACCCAACCTTGTAATGAGAAGGTTGGAACTTCCAGCCAAGGAGGAGACAGGGGGTGGGGGTTGGGTGGGTGGTTAGAGACTGAGCCCAGTTACCGATATTGGCCCATAATTTGATCAATCATGTCTGCTTAATGTAGCCTCCACGGAAACCCTAACCAATGGAGTTCGGAGAGTTTCAGGACTGGGGAGCACTTTGAGGTATAGGGAGGGTGGTGCACTCGGGGGGGGGGGAAGTTTGGAAGCTCCATGGCTCTTCCCACATCCCTTCCCCCATCCGTTTCTTCCATTGGCTGCTCCTGAGTTGCATCCTTATGATAAAATGACCATGTTAAGTAAAGTGCTTTCCTGAGTTCTGTGAGCCAATCTAACAAACTTCCCAAGCCCAGAAGGGTGCCCTGGGAACTCATGATTAGCTGGCTGATCAGAAGTATGGGAGGCCTGGGTTTGTGGTTGGCATTTTAGTGAGGGCTAGAATCAGGGCACAGACAAAGTGTTAGAAGAATAGTGAAGGAAGCAGAGCTCCCTTCTGACCTCCCCTAAACCACAAAAGCTTCCTTTTGAGTAGGGGAAAGAGGAAAAGGAAAAGATGATAAGTAAAGGAAGATGTAGGGCAGTACAGGGGGCTTTTCCAGTCTTCCAAAAGGAGCCACTCAGGAAGAGAGAAACCCCAGAGAGAGAATGTTAATGAGCAGCAAAGTGGAGAAAACGTGATCTAAAGGGCACAGCCCCAGCCAGCTGGCTGCTCCCCAGCAACAATGCAGGGGCCAGGTTACTGTGCTTCCAGCTTTTCAAGAGGAACAAGAAAAATAGATTATGCAAGAAAAACTTCCAGATTCTTAAAACTTTGAGGGCTAAATATAATGTCTGTGGACCAAATTCAGTCGAGTGCTTAGTCCTGGACAGATGGACTTAGTCCTAAAGGCTTGCTGTGCCCTAAGCAAGGCACCAAAGCAGCTAGAAGTTTGCTAGACTGGAGGGGCCACATCGACTACAATGAAGAACACTCAATAGACATGAGACCCAGGAGCAAGTGGTCCTCCCAGTTGACTCCACACGAGCTTCCAGGAATACTGGCAGAAACCAGGGAAGGGGAAAGAAATGCCCAAACAATTGAGATTAAAGTTTTATCCTGTGTCAGCAGAATCAAGACCCAAAAAGGAAAGCATTTGAAAAAAATGAATCTCGTTTATATTCCTTTTTCCCTTTGGTAAAAAATGGCTCCAAACTCGTGAGATTCAGAAGGAGGGGTTTGTTCCCCACTTGGCCCCAATACTCTTGCCATAAAAATGTGAGGAGCAGGGGTTAGTCCCCAGCTAAACACTAAGCTAGTATGTTCAACTGTACGATGCCAGTGGAGGTGACGGCATGTCAAAAATGAACGAACATTACGTAGATAAGAAAACATCATTTTTTTTATTACTGATTGTTCTCCGCAGATTCTGCCTTCCTCTTAAGGAGTGAAGTTAGACATTTTCCTACTTTTGCTAGGTACTTTAAAAACAAATAGAATACATACTCTTTTCCCTATATTTTCCCCTCTTTCTGTGGAAGACAGCAAATTCTGTGGAAGATAGGTTATGAAAATAACCTATGGAATTTCACTTTCTATTTGTCATGGGGCAATTTATACCCCCAGGAAAGAGAGCACTTCCTTGTGTTTTTTCTTTCTTTCACCATTGAAGTCTGAGATCAGGAACCAGGTGTTGATTACTCATGACTTGGGTCTCCAAACTTCTCTGAAATCTTCCCGCCAACCCTCTTGTCCCTGAATGGCTTCAAGCTTCAGCTTCCTAGAATCCTTTTTGGCACGCATGATACGCCACAGTACCATATGTTTTTCCATCTTTTAAAGACTCGTTTCAGCCTATGGGCCTGAAATATATCTATGTTAAATTATAACATTCCATATTACCTATTGAACACTGCAATAGAACACTTCAATACTGAAACTCAAAGAAACAACAATAGAGAAATTAAGCACCCAATAGCAAGAAGGATACAGTAACAAATCTACAAACATTAAAAAAAGAAATTTTAAATCTAGACGTGGCATCTTTAAAGAAATCCAGAAGGTTTTGTCTGAAGTTGGAAATGTGGCCAAAAGTAGGCATTGGAAATAGTGCTCGATAATGAATAGGTGTTAATATTAATAACGTTATTCTGGCCAAGAGATAAACCCCCCCAATGTCTGGGAACTGTGTTATAAGCAAAAATTTATCATGTTTATTCTGTATCTAGTATCATGGAATTAAAAGAACTCTCCCATTTCTTGGCTTTTTCTTCCCCAGTTGGAGATCACTATTAGATTCCAACTTTTAAAACCACACAATTCGCTGAAGTGAATAAATATCAAAGTTCAAATATGAAAGCTAATCCCATTGTGAAGAATGCACACGAGTTATACCAGTCAATTAGCTGCACTGAAAGCATTTCCAGCAGAAAATGAGTTCCAAAAGAATGAAAAAAATGAAGGATTTCATCTGCTCCAATCAATCATTACCACTTCTGGCAGACTCCCTCTACCCAAGGTTCTGAGTAAAAGCCTTAAACACATAGTTCAGATCAAGACCTGAACCTCATAATTGGATGAGACTGTTAAAAGCCAAGACTCCAGAATCACTTAAATACATTACAGATATTACAAACTGTCGCAAGGAACAGTTCAGCCCCCAAAACATTAAGCAGAGCTGAGAAGGTGCTCAATACAAGGAAAATAACTTGGAATAAAGTCATCTGCGGGCCAGTAATCTGATAGGTCAGACAGAACACCATGTTAAACCCACAGAAGAAAACTATACGTGGAGAGTTGGCGACCCTAAAAGGTAGAGGAAACAGCAATGCATGGTGGGGAATGAAACTTCAGATAAGGGTCCCCTGTAGCCACTCCCCGACCTTTGTCCTAATTGATCCCCACTAGCCCACTTCAGTATAATCCCAGCGGTAGAAATACAGTCCTGCAAATCCTGACTAAAGGACACAGGAATACATGTGGGGAATGGTGACAGATTAACTCATTGTCAGTATAATGGAGGCTAAATTTGAGAAGTATACGGGTGAAATTTACTGTTGGGAAGGGCTGAATTAGCAGACTTCTAAAAGATGAGAGAAGCACATGGTTCCCAGATATATGCAGACAATGTTTCACACTCAGGAGGACACCTACAGAAACCTTGGCATATATAACTGCCAGGAAATAGTATCCACAGGGATGCTGAGGCGTCTCCCTCCCTGGAAACTTTGGGAGCATCCAGAACTTTACAGAAATTAGGTTCTGATGATGCCATTGTTATGTTACAAAAATGACCCCTAGTTTTGAAAATGAACAAAGGGATGAGAGAAGTAACCCCCTATGGGGGACAGCAGACGGAAATCTTTGCTGCCCCTGGTTGATCCTCTCATTCAGCCACTCCCTCTCTCTTGCCCCGAGCAAGCTGTATAGCAACGTCCTGCCCCACCCCCCACTGTCCTTCTCTACTGTGGTTTGTTAAAGGCACTGGGACTCAAAATAATACCCCAGAGCATGGTGTCTTGGCACGCTGAGTACTTTGAACAGAAGGAGATTATAAAGGGCCTCAGAAGCCATATCTCTCTGTCCTTCTCCTTCTCCTTCTTACTGTCCCCACCCAAGGGTTGTCATAGAAACTAGAACTCTTTTTTCTCAAAGCAAGCCCTAAACCCTAGAAGGTTCAACTCTGACCCACTCTCCTGAAGATAGGGCAGCTGATCCTTCTGTGACAGGTGTCCTGCCCAGGAGAGAGGAAAGCTACACAGACAGGACAAGAACAAGGTGAATCAGCAGGCCTTGCTAGCTTGGTCTTCCTCATTTGCCTTTGGATCATATCCTTTTTGTCCAATCACATTCTATCCGACTGTCCATTCTTCTTCAAACCAATGCACAAAAATACATAGTTTTCCCTGTATTTTGAGGTCTTAATTTCTGAAGTTTCTTGTATAATGCAAAACTTTGTTAAGTAAATTTGTTATACTTTTCTCCTGTTAATTTATGTTTTGGTACCTAGGTGTCAGCCATGGACTCTGTAACAAATGAAGAAAATATACTACTTCATTGCCCCTACTATATTCTTTCCATGGTCCTCAATTATTAGTTGACCTATTTGATTAACACTGGCTTTCTTGGTCTGCCTATTTATCACATAAGACTGGATTACTTGCATGTGGTAATAGAGGGAGCTCTGATTCATATCATTATATCTCCTGGCATTCCCCTCATCTGATTTCTCACATGATAGCATCAACACAGCTCATGATTTCCATAGCTCAAGCTGTATCAAAAGATGTTTCAGACTAGCCAACCAGGGACCATCTCTTGGCCTCCAGGTTGAACCAGGCCTGAGCTTATCCTTATGAAGTATGTGTTAGTTCTGTTATATTGAGGATAGACCTCTAAACAATAAGTGGAAAAGATGTTCTGGAACTTATGGGGTTTTGCTATTTATAGCTCTTAACTTTAGCCACGGTGGAGTCACAAACATGGACAGGTGGCTTCTGACCATCCATATTCATGAAGTCCCTAATAGATTCATCCTTTATTATATAATTTCCTTGGATAGACTCAATAACAGAGATCAGAAATACAATAGAACTAGAACTAGAACTAGAACTAGAACTAGCACTCTTTTCTCTCAAAGCAAGCCCTAAACCCTAAAATGGTCAATTCTGACCTGTAAGAGAAATCTACCACCAACCTCAAAAATCTTTTATAAAGAATTCTTTGATCAATAAATGGGAAGCTACCCTCAGGTTGTAAATATAACTTCATTTACAATCAAAAAACTTCATTTTCATCTTTATAAAAATAAGATTTTACTACATATTCTTTGAATAGTTGTAAATTGAAGTCAATTATACACATAACTCAGTTTTAAAGTGAAACTTATCCAAAGACATAAATATGTTTTAAATTTTAGTATTTCTATTTGTAATCATATCAAATAATTAGAAAATAATGGGGTAGGAGTATAAGATTATCTCTTATGTGCTGATAAGATGTTATTAGCAAGGCAGAATAAATTCTAAGTACTTTAAATACATTATTTAATTCACTCCTCTGTTTTTAACTTGTAATTGACACATAATAATTGTAAGTATTGTCAGGGACATGTGACATTCCAGTACACGTATGTACATGGTGTATAATGATCAATTCAGGGTAATTGGAATATCTGTCACCTCAAACATTTATCATTTCTTTGGGTTGGGAACATTCAAAATCCTCTCTTCTGCTTAGTTTTGAAAATGCAATAAGTGATTGCTAACTGTAGTCACCCTCCTGTGCTAGAGATGACCAGAGCTTATTCCTCTCATCTAACCGTAATTTATTTACTACTCTAGATAACCCTGAGAGGTTGGGATTACCACTTCCATTTTATAGATGAGGATAGTGTCAGGAGGAAGAAAGTGTGATCAAAAAGGACAAATAATTCTCCTACAGTCCTTGTTACACTAGTCTCCAAGACAGTGACAGAAATAATGGCACAAGAAAGATAGTCTTGGTGGAAGTATCATTCTAAAAAGATGTATCACAAAGACTCAGGTGAGATTGTAAACAGTGGTATCTGTTCTGGGTGAGTGACTTCACTTAAAAATGCCAAATAAGAAAACTGCATACATTTTCCAACTCTGTTATTTTCTCTGAAATTCTTCAAGAAAATATTACAAAGAAAGTAGGGCTTTTGAAGATCTCCCATTAATATCCACATAAATTATCGATGTTCTTCATATCTCTCCAAGGGGACTAAGCATCTAAAAATAGACTAACTTACCAAAGGAGCAAATGACTCAGATTAAAAAATACAAAGATGTCATTTCTAGTATTGTAACACTGTGAAAGAGCAACAAAGCTTCAAAGGGCAAACCACATGCAAATGAGCAGGAGACTTTGGTCATTATACGCAGTCTTATAAAAAAAGATTAGTTTTAAATGTTAAAATAAAAAAAATTATTTATAAAAAATGATTTTATATAACAATGTTAGACTTTTTATAATTATAAAACATTAGATAAAGATAAATCTGTATTAATTATATACACAATTATAAATCATTATTATGATGAAATAGTAATTGTTTTATAATTTAACTTTGTAATTGAGTTTTTTTGGTTTTATTTTCATTTATTTATTTATTTTGAGACAGCGTCTCACTATGTTGCCCTCAGTAGAGTGCCATGACATCACAGCTCACCTCAATCTCCAACTCTTGGGCTTAAGGGATTCTCTTGCCTCAGCCTCCCAAGTAGCTGGGACTGCAGGCGGCCACCACAATGCCCCATTATCTCTTGGTTGTAGTTGCCATTATTGTTTGGCAGGCCTAGGCTGGATTCGAACCTGCCAGCTCCAGTATATGTGGCTAGTGCCCTAGCCACTGAGCTACAGTGTAAAAAAGTTTTTGAGCCTGTGTAAAACAGTTTTGATGCACAAAATTTGGTATAGCGGGCATGATGGCTCATGCCTATAATCTTAGCACTTGGGAGGCACAGGTTTGAGACCAGCCTGAGCCAGAGCAAGACCCCTTAGCTCTAAAAAATAGCCAGGAATTATGGAGGGCACCTGTAATCTCAGCTACTTGAGAGGCTGAGTCAAGAGACACACTTAAGCCCAAGAGTTTGAGTTTGCTGTAAGATGTGATGCCACGGCACTCTACTAAGGGCAATAAACTGAGACTCTGTCTCTCAAAATAAACAAATAAATAAACGAAATTAAAATTAAAAAGAGAAGGAAAAGCATAATCTATTGTCAACAGGTAGCATCTAAAATAATTGCATCAGGGTGACTCCTGACGAAGTGAGACTCCGTTGCAAAAAAAAAAAAAAATTTGTATGGTTCATGCTAAATGAATTTTGCTTTTCCACATGCCAAAATTGCTTGTCAATAAAAGAGTTTCTTCTCTAAAGGTACAACTTCAGGTACAAAAAGGTGGTGTTGACTTTTTGTGCAGATAAACACTGATTTCATCGTATTGTTTCAATAACCTTATCCCTAAGCGATAGTGGTGATTTGGAACCACCTAAAAATTCAGGAAGCCCAAAGTGCCCATGAGGTAGAGATGGGGGCCTGATTATGATGTTCAGTACGTATCAAAATCATCAGAAGGGCCTGTTAAAACACAGCTTGCTGGGCCTTATCCATGAGTTTCTGATTCAGTAGATCTGGAGTGGAGATGGATATATCACATTTCTAACAGGTATCCAGGCAATGCTGATTCTGCCCATGTAGGGACCACACTTAGAGAAGTGACAAAGACAAAGGAGAGGTAGACGGTCATCAGAGTCTACTGCAATAATTAATTATCTACTGGTTACATTTTAGCATTAACATTCAATGCGAGACCTACCAGTGGTCCTTCTAGAAATAGTATTGATCCAGGAAGACAGATAATATTTGAATATGACAGAAGAAGCATATTATTCCGAGTATCATTTTGACAAGCAAATTCTGATGAAAAAATAAATCTATTAATTTCAAATTCTGATGAAAATAAATCTATTAGAACTAATTAGAGAGTCCAGTGAATTGACTAATTATAAGTACACATCAAAACTCATACACAAAGGTCAAGAAAATTAATTGAAGTATTTATTTGTGCTTTATTTTCCCTTCGATTTCCAGCTCCTATGTTCCCAGGAGGCAGCCAATTAATTTGCTTTCACTCTCCTTGCCTTGGACTTGGGTGTGGCCACACTGAAAGCAGAAGGAGCCTGCACACAGCTGGCCTACACGGTTTTGTTTTCACTTAAACCCGATCTCCTAAAAAGAATTTTGTAGGGAGGAGGAAGATTGGCAATGTCAGAGAGGAAAATACCCATGACTAGGAAGGGAAAAGAGAATGTAGGTCCTTAGGCTTCCCTGGTAGGCCCCAGGGAAGGAGGAAAAACCAGGAATAGGGTCTCTCCACCCAGTTGAAGGCCCTGTGGCCCCTGGGCATGAGCCCAGCAGAACTACCCTTGTCCTCAAGAGGCTGTGAAAGCTTTGCCCATTTTCCATGTATGAAGTAAGAGCCTCAATGACCTTAAAGAGGGTCAGAAGCTCCATAAAGACTGGCACTGATTGCTTTTCCTCAAAGTGCAGACAGATGGGCATGGGTAGATGGGAAGGTCTAGGTAAAATATAATTTTATCTAAAGAAAATAAAGACCAAGGATACTTCTTGAATGCCCAAGTTTGAAAATGTCTACCTCTCTCTATTTTTTTAAATGAGTAATTTTCTCATCTCTATATGAGGAGAAAATAAGTGCATTGACAAGTCAATACAAATTAGAAAAATTTTTTAATGTACACATATGAGGAAAACTATAAAACCTAAGCAAAGCCATATACACACACACAAAAAGATTCAAATAAAAAGAAAAAGCCATTTACTATGTGGAAAAGTCAACATTGGAGTGATGTCAATTCTCCTTAATTTTATGAATTTAACTCAATTTCAATAGTAATTCTAGCTACCTTTTTGGAGGCTGAGGTGTCAACTAGACAGAGAAGTATAGGCTTCTCTAGGAAAGTCAGATAATTACATCAGTTAATAATGCCGCATGAGTAGTAAGCAAAACAATAAATGTTAACTGATATTCCCTATCAGAATATGAAGAAGAATCAAAGTATGAACTTCTTGATACACAGACAAATCAGAATGAATAATGTTGATTAAATTAGCTAATAATTTGAGGAGAAATAAAATTTTTCTGTATCATAAAGTATGCCAAAATAAAAGTTAGAGAGATAAAGATACAAATGCAAATAAATGAAATTATACTCCATGAAAATGGGGCCAGAAAATGGCTTACGAATTACAGCACTATAGGCACACAGAAATCATAAAAAAATTATTATACCCAAAACGTCATTTCCAGGGGTCAATGAAAAAAAAAACCCCATGAAATTAATAGAAACCTGAAAATACGGTGTCTACAATATGTATCAGAGTAAACTAATTAATGTTTTTATATATAAAGTTCATAAATCAACAAGTAAATATAAATACTAATTAGAATGGGCAATTCTTCTAAGACATCTAAACATCAAATTAGCTTTGATAAGGTTTCAACTTCATAAATTATCAAAGAAATTCAATTCAAATAATGATGTGGTACCAATTTTTACCTATCAAATTGGTACCTTTTCTAAATAATAATATTTGGTGATGGCAAAAGAATGAGAAATGGGCTTTTTGGAACCTGCTGATATGCACATGAACGCATATCAAAACACATAAAATATTCCTGACATGTTAACTCAGAAATTCTACTTCAAGACATTTGCCCTAATTAAACAATTAGGGATACAAAACAAGATCTGTCTATAACCAGGGTCTCAGAAGTGCTATTTATATCAATGGAAGGACCAGGTTAAATGCTCAACAATGAATCCAAATAGATTCACTGCAGAGCATTCTTTGTAACTGCTAAAAACATTATAAAAATATTTTGTTAGCATTAGCATGTATTCCTAATTCCTGTTAAGCCAAAAAGCAGGTTATAAAATGCTGTGGAATATAATCTTCTTTTCATTAGTTCTGTGCCTATGAATTTGTGTATTCCTTTTTCAAAAACCTCAAAATATACATGGACAAACAAATCGAACGCTATAACTTGCCCATTTTGACAGGAAATGTTTCCCAGTTTATATCTATTTCAGAGTTCTTTTCTGTCTTATTGGTAAATCACCTCCAAACTTGTATTTTAGATTTTTAACCATGCCCCACACCCCATTTGGTCAACTGTAGGTTGAGTTGCTCTTCGAAGAACTCAATCAACTGAGGGTTTGGGGAGAAAGGAAAGTTGTGGGGGTGGATTCCTAAAGTGTTCCAGAAAGCGATACTGCTGATTCTGCAGTTTTAAAATTCACCTCCAGGAACATAGCATAGAAAGTGATGTGACTCACTTCGGAGCACCTTGGAAACCTCATTACTAAAAATGACACCTCACATCTCACAGAACATACGCTTCAGGAGATCTCATGAAAAGTACATAGAATTCCAAACATCAACTTTGGTAGCAGCATTTTACATTGTTTCTGCAAAATATAATAATGTCTTTTTAATTCCCTAGGCTGGTATGGCCCCCACAGCATCATTTATTTAAGGATATGTACATTTTCAAACACATTTGGGTGAAAACCGGCCCCATCAATCAGTGTGACAAGCTACGTTCCTCTCTAGTTTATCTTCCTGTGCATTTTGTGTCAAGTTTAGTTCGCAAACCTCCACCCGGGGAAACACGAGTCTTGTTTAATCTTCACAAATATAAAATCATGTTGTTAGACTCTCTCATTTGCTGCTTGAACTCTCATTCTTTAATGAAAACTCAGTGAAACAACACCCTGCCCACCTTTTAACTGCATTACTCCCTTGTGTCTGCTGAACCCTTAATGGATGAAACATTTTCAAACCCAGAGATATATTATTCGTGTTGCAATTTGTGTGAAACTTGTCACTTTAGAGGATCTTTTCTCTTCCTAATGCAGACAGGTTTGTTTATTTTAATTTCCATTAGTGTCTTGGAAGACAAAAATGATGAATGATGGTTCTAAAGCTACAGATTTCCCTAGTTAGTAACAGAGGGTGTGTGCATGGCTTTTCTTAAATGAGCTTATCAGAAGCACAAATCCTTGCAACCCCGACTGGGGATATGGGAAGGCCACCATCCCATTTCAGTTTTCATGCTAGAACCCATTTCCAAGGTGGCTTCAAGTGTACGAAGAGAAGAAAGCAAATAACAGGGTCGCCAGCAGACAAAATGAACAAGGCATCTACCAGGTAGAAAGGACGAGGCATAGTGGCCGGACAGTGGACACTTCAAGACTGCACTTGTGTCCAGTCTTCATCCTTCTACCACCATGTGACACGGCCCAGTGAAGGGAAGAATAAGAAAATGCAGTAGCTGAAATTTCACCCAGAGAAAGGACCATAAGAGACCGTATTTTCATTCTTCACCCTCAGCATTCAACATAAACATTTCAAGAAACCTGTTTTTGGTAGGAAGGCAAGCATTTGTTACTGTGGCAAAATACATATAACACAGAAGTTGCTGTTTGAACCATTTTTTAAGTGTACCATTGAGTAACATTCATAACTTTGTGTAGCCATCACCACTATCCACTTCTAGAACCTTTTCATCACCCCTCGATGAAACACTATACCTATTAAACAATAGCATTCCATTCTCTTCTGCCCAGGGCACCTGGGAACCTGTGATTTACTTTTGCTCTCTATGAATTTATCTGTTTCAGTAACTCATATGATGTTTGTTCTTCCATGTCTGGCTTGTTTTGTGTAGTCTAATATTTTGAGGCTCTATCCATGTTCTAATATATCAGAATTTCATTTCTTTTTAAGGCCAAATGATGTCCTGTTGTATAGGTAGACCCCATTCTGTTTATCTGTTCACCTGTTGGTGGACATTTGGGTTGTTTCCACATTCTGGCTTTGTGAATAGTGCTGCTTCCTGCTTCAAATTCTTTTAGATATTCACCTAGAAGTGAAATTACTAGATGATAAGGTAACTTCGTGTTTAACTTTTTGGGAAACTGTCAAACTGTTTTCCACAGCACTGCTGAAGACATACTTCTTCAATATATGTTTCCAGATATAGCAAAGGCCAAAAACTGAGCCATTACTATGTACCTAGTAAACGTGGGCAGCTTGGAAGTCACTCTGGGTAGTTCAGGGTGAAGTGTGGATGTGAGTCTCTCAGGACCTCTTGGCTCCCAGCTCTCTCATTCCCCTAGCTCTGGTCTGTTGAGACCATTTGCCTGTAAGTGTCCCCCAATCTGCAGCCACCTTGGACCTGAGATGAAGATCATACAGCAGGGGTCAGAAGATGGTGGGCTTGTAGCCAACTTCAGTTTTGTTGCTGGTATCTTTTGCCTACAGTCATTGAGCAGGTACTCATCATATTCCCTGCCATATTCCCTAGACTCATCACCTGTATGCTTTATCTTTATGTTCTTCTGTCTTCATCATAGTTTAGATGCCTTCAGAAGTGCCTCTGAGCAGAGATTTTGAGTGCAAATAGCGAGGTACGGACACTGGTCAAATAGCATACTCTTGAGTAGACTGTTCCAAGGCCGACCAGAAATCCTGCTTGCGATTTCTGAGAGATTGAATAGACCCTGTCTTGGAATTTCTACGAGTGGCAATCAAGCAGGGGTGTTTATTCTCCAACTCCCCCAAAATCAATGTTTAAGGATCGCTTTTGAGAACATTAGCTCCCCAGTACTCTCTACCTCCCTTGTGGAAGGGGCTCTTCTGCAGTTCTAGAAGAGTCCTCAGAGGGAGATGCAGATATTACCAGTGCCAAGTCTGCCGGGATAACTGAAATGTCCAGGACATATGGCCAGGGAATTGATGACATTTATTATCAGGAATTTTTCAGTAAGCATTTACTCGGTGCCTGCTATGTGTCAGGCACTTTGTAAAGGACCAAGAATTCAAGACCAAGTAGGTTTCTATGCTTGATATACTCTTTCTCTTCATACACTTGATGCAACCTTGGAAATGCAATCTTGTATATAAACCAAAATGATGCGTTCTTCATATATAATGAGATAGGAATGATGGCTTTTGCTTCTAGTAAAATAACTTGAGAAAGCAAAATACCTTCACCGTAACTCTCTGACTTGGGAAATTTCTTTCCTCGGGAAGTTTACAGTCTACCAGACCAGTGGTTCTCAAAGTGTGGTTCCCAAACCAGCAGAATCATCCTCATTTGGGAAGCCACATATGAAGATTCTAAGACCTTCTGAATCCTTCCCCTACAGAAAGTGGATTTTTTTTTTTCCCAGTTCTTCCAACATGTTCTTCAGACCTCTGTGTATATGATATGCTGCTGTCTTAGAGTGGACTATCCATCTTCCACCAGTTATCTGCTGGCTAAATATCTTTTACCTCTCAGCCCAGCCATTGCTTCCTCTGTAGGACTTTTCCAGGGAGGCAGGGTGTCCTCTGTGTGCCACCCAATAAACTGTGTCTATCTCCATTAGAACACTTAGCCCAGACTGTTAGCTTAAGGCCATCAGTCAGACAGGGACAGATCCCAAAGCACTGACAACTTTCTATTCATTTTCACATGCTCAGTGTTTGGTGGTGATATTCAGTAGGTGCTTAATAATAATGGTAACATTTACTAGTTGCTTGCAATATGCCATATCTTGATATAGTGCTTTGCTTAGACTTTGATAATTCAGTAGGTTTTTGAGACTAATCCCAGAATTGCTCTTCACCCCATGAAAGTGAGTTACTAGTCTGGCCCTTCTCTGACTGAGTCCTCCATCCTATAGTGAGGCATACCCAGGGTCAAAGAGGAATTACCTATCCAGAGCCTGGTCCACCCCTAGGACCATACTCTAGGTTCTCAGGGCCCCAGAATTCCCTGTCAAAAGGGCCTTAAAGCTACTTCCAGAAAGGCCTTACTAGGCATCTTCCACCAGTCTTTCTTTCCTCCAAGGACAGTTCATGTCTTAGTTGTACACACTCCTACTGTCACATGTCACTTCTGACACCACTTGCCAGGGCCCAGGACTGGCCAGGTCTCGGGCCCATCTTAACTAGGTTCCAGACGTGGACAGCTAAGTTACCATGCTCTGGTACAGTTTCTCTTAGGTGCCTGATGGCTATCTACTTTAGCAGGAGAGAGAGTGTCTTAGAGAGAGTAAAGCGGTCTTCTTAGAAAGATAGATCTTAGCCTTTGGCACAGCTTGGTGATCTTTAGCGGAGAGATGCCATGCTGGTGTTCGGCAGCAGGAGAGGAGACAGAGTCTGAGTAAGCAAGTCCGTGATAGAATGCGCATGCGCCTTGACTGACTTTTTCTCCAGCCTAATATAAGGCTGATCTCGTGCCTCACAACACCACAGGTGTAGAGACCAATGCACCACTGCTCTCATCTCGCGAGCTCTCATGTTTGTTAGGAGAGCTAAATCCCTCTCCATGCCCTTTCCACCCAGGTGTTCCATTATTGAGCTAGACAGGTATTTCTTATAACTCTCACTCCTCCTAGCCATAGGCTATATAGGCTGCTACACCCTACGCCTGAGGTATGGCCGCAGCCTGCCTGTCTCTGGGGATGTGAATGTAACTTGGATATACAGAGAGACCACATGTAGTCCCAAAGGCCCTTGGACTGTGAAGAAGACCTGGGCTTAGAAAGAGGAGGCTCAGGCCCATAGCTAAGGTCCATTTCTCTATAGGCTACCACATTCTCTAAGGAACCTCAGAATTCTAAATTTAAACCCAGAACTTCTCATATTGAAGGTATCTTTGAAAAGGTAGGCAGATAGAACATAGTTTATTTATCAGCTTATTAGAGTAATTTATAATTTTGAAATGTTTAGACAAAGCATGAAGGCCTCCATTTGTACTCTTGCCATGGACCCCACAAATATTAGAGTTAGATCTATTTATCCTTGCAATAGTTTTTTTTTCCAATAGATATTATCTACCCCTCTATTTTGTATGAGTAAATAATTCAAAAAAAGGTTATGTGACCTGTCTACACACCTGAGAAGTAGAAGAGCTGTGATTCAGACAGAGCCTTTTGGCCCCAGACCCCACACTTATATCACCCCAGTGACTAAACCATGGTGGCTGTTTTTCAGAATTGGGACAGAGCCCAAAGTCAAGAACATAGAAATCAAATTCAATAGGGATCAAGGTCTGTATAAAGAGAGTGTCAAACCTATAGAAATTAGCATGTAAGGCAAGAAATAGAAATACAGTAAGAAAAAAGAAATGGGCAGGCCTATAACAAAATGGAATAATAGGTGAAACATTTCCTTTTCCTGAGAAACATTTTTAAACCCAATTAAATATATAAAAAATGAAAGAAAAGGTCTTATTCTCCTGAATCTTTCTGTGCTCCCCCCACTCCCACCCCCTACTGTCCCCACATTTCTCAATCTGCCAAACAATATAAATCACTGTGAAAACCAAGTCATTAGGATTGCCAGGTGTTCAATTTTGAACCACCCAGTCTGGTATTCGAGCTTTCTGCCTAGGAAACAAATAGAGAAAATACCAGTGATTTTTAATTAAATTTTGTTGTTATCACGTAAAGATGAGCTTTGCAGGGGAACACTCTCATTGGCTCTGCAGGCTGAGCTTTACTCTGAATGCGGTTTCTCATCAGATGTCAATCCCTGTATAGGCCAGACTGCCTCAAACCTGAGTGTCCTAGGACTCTATTGACATTGGCTGTGCGCTCATACTGGCAACTTCTGCTTATTGGTCAGGCCTCATACTATTGTGCTACTGTATTTTCTTTCTCTGAAATCTCCAAAGCTCTTATAGCAATTGGTGGAGTTCCCTGAGTTCACTGGAAAATAATAATAATAAAATAAATGCATAAAATAAATACTCAGAAGCATATTTGAATGGCAACAAATAAGCCATTGATTAATTCATTGGAGTTGAATATGTCTGTTAAGTCTACTCATGGCTGTGAATAAGCAAAGACTGTAAAAAAAAAATTGCTATATAATTTATCAACCAAAAAATTACACTCAGGTAGATCTGTGTGTCTCAAATTAGTTCCAATAATAAAATAGTAAATATTTTAAATTAGTAAGGACTCTACAATCAGAGAATAGCTAGAAATCCTTACATTTTGACAGAATGGTTTATTTCCTGGGTCACTACAAAAGTTTTGACACAGACTTCCTTCCTGATGCTTATACTCTGGCTGACCTGAACGGAGGAATTCATTCCTTTAATTTCAGGAAATCGAAACCATTTCAGACATGGGCTTTGCTATTCAAATAGCCCAGAGATAGCAAACTGGCACCCAGAAATGAAATCTGATTTGCACCGTGTTTTATTTGTCCAGCAAAGCACTTTTAAAAATCACTAATATTTGAAAATCAGATAACATACAAATTTTAGATTTACAACTTGTCTGGAAAAATCGTAGGTCTAGCCACAGTGGGCATGTAGGGCAGCAACCTGCCAGAGCCTATTGACCACAGGCCTGGGTTAGGTCACCAGCTAGTGACACCCTAAAAGAAATGTTAGTGTGAAAGGAATGGCTCATTCAGGGAGTGACAGGAGGTAGAACAGGGAAGGAGAAGATAATTCAAGGATGTGTTCTGGAGCCAGTCATGTCATGGGGTGACCTGGGCTCAGTTCTCCAGGCATTCGAAGGAGCCTTCTGATGTGTGCCTTAGATCTGTCCACCCGTGGGATGAAAAAGGGAGCATTTACCCAACAAATGCTGGTCCCTCTAGTCAAAGGTGGCCTAGCAGACATTCGTTCTACATCGTTCAGTAGGTTCAACCTAGGCCATGTGTGCATGAGTGCTGAGTGATTTCCAGGTGTCTAGTTACAGGGTTAGAGCTCTTGTGCTGGGAAGTGGGATGTGGATTCCAAGCCCATCAGATTGCAACTCATCTGATGCAGCTGGTCAAAGCCCATTTGGAAATGAAATAAAATTGTAAGCCCTCTGCTAACTGAATGGACCCCCCTCCTGACCAAGATGACCCCAGAAATAGCTTAAAGCTGAGTTGCTGGCCATGAGAATGAAGGTCAGACACACCTCATCATGCCCCTTTCCATGCTTGTTCTTGGAGATACCTTTGTAACTCATTAACAAGCCTAAGACTATGCCAGAGAAAGCTTAAACCCCATCTACAGGTCCTCAATTCACCCAACAGATCTCATGAGTCTGAGTATATGTTCAGTGACATGTCTCTCATAAGCAGACTTCTTAACTCAAAACATTCAAAGCCTTTAGACAAAGCTTGATTTCTTTACCCAATTACCAATCATAGAATCTTTAAACCCACCTATAACCTGTAATCTGTCACTTCCAGATGTCCTACCATTTTGGCCAAACCAATGTACATCTTCCAAGAATTTATGACTTTACATGTTAATGCCTACCTCCCTGTAACGTATAAAATCAAACTGTAACCCAACCAGGGCAAGTCCACTTCCTTGAGTGTTCCTGGTCACTCATATTTGGCTCAGGATAAACCTCTTTGAATTATTCTACAAAGTTTGGGTTCTCTTCCACTAATACCATGCATGTTTGTCTCCATGTCAGTGGCAGGAATAAGGTTGGAGCCAAGAAGATTTAAAGAATTGTGCACAAAGTGTTTTATAATCACTCTTCCTTGTTACCTCCCTGGTTCTCAGAAGAGTTGGGTATATAAGCTTTGAAACTGCCAGTTCTTTCTGCCTTTAACACCCAATCAGCCAACCTCAGACCCTCACACAAACATGTATTTCATACAGCTGCCACCTGTGGCCTTCACACAGGTTCTAAGGTATGTGCACTGCACAAAACTGCCTGGTCTAGGCACAAAATGGGGCTGCATGCCAACCGTGCTTCTCCGACCAGACTGTTTTGTACTACACCACCACTCTCCACCTCCAAGGAAGGGATAAAGTTTTTACATTTCTTAAATCCGCACAAAGATAGTTACTGCTTGCCAGACAATGTTATCAATAGGACAGGGTACCTCGTACTAATTTAAATTACTAATTTAAAGGTGTAATTTAAGAAAGCAGCTTTGTCAACACCTTAATTAGTTTCCACTAACAAAAAGGCTTGTAAAAGTTATTTTTTAACATAGCTCCAAAAGCACAGGATGCACACACATTTTCTTACCAAATTTCTATGCATGTTTCTTCTGAAATAGCAACCATTCAGAGAAAAGACTTTTTACCAGTTTCATGAAAATATAATCAGTCCTTTTCCCAATGCATGTTACATATACATATATACATATACATACAGGCATACATATGTTTGCATATCCACATACATATTACATGCAAAATCTTTCTCAATCTCTATTTCCTTTCCTGGGAAGAATAATAATAGTTATCTCTAGAGTTAACGTACATATGCACACATACCCTACATTTCTCTCCCCATAAATGAAATGTTTTTAAATGTTGTCCAAATAAATACGAAATTTAATTTCTAAGAGGGAATACTGTGGAGCATTTGTCACTGTGAAAATAGTATTCCCATCGTGAAAAAATACTATTTACTTCATAAGTCATATTTTTATAGAAATTATCAAGTATACAAACAAAAAGCCCAACACTGGGGAATGGCCAGTCTTGAAAATTCAGGATATAGTGTTCTCAGAGGTTTGTGTTTAGCTAATGGTAAGAAATTTCCTTCTGTAGAAGAACAGTAATTCAAACCTGCATCCTGTGCTTGTGGGAGAAATAAGAACCCCCTACCAAGTCTGTGTGCAAGGAGGTTGGTACCTTAGAGAGGATCTCACTTCCCTTGAGGGAAAAACAATCTCTTGATCAGTGGAAATAGTTCTTCAGCAAAGTGTCTCTAGCACTAAATCTGCTGAAACTAGTTCGATAGTCTGTTGTAATTCTTGTGCCTAATAGTAGTATGAAAAAATGTTCAGTGTCAGCTGTAATTGACAGACCACAGAATGGTTAGAGAATTATGAACAAGTTATTAATAACTTTGTCTCATTCATTTTTGTAGAAACAATAGTTTTTTAAATGTAAAATTTTATTTTAGAAATATAACATAAATATAAAAAGCAAAATAGAGTATCAAAAAAATTTCCCTTGTTTTAACAAATGTTTTTGATTACAATGTTTAATATATTAGTTAACACCAGTTACAACCCTAATCTTTTAAAAATAAGGTCTATATTTCAAATAAACCAAATGAATTTAGATGTACTCATGGCTTTAAGAATAGGTAATAATTTTCTTCTTTCTCTTTCTCTTTGTCCTCCTCTTCCTCCTTCTCCTTATCCCTCCTGTTAAGATTCACCATTTTTTTTTTTTTTAAAACCTCTCGGTTCTCTCATCTGGATGGTGGGTATCAAAGAAAAACTTTAAGGATTAAATCATGAAAAATAATATTTTTAAATATACAGGATATGGTGTACCTTCAATAAACCTCTTTGGAACTAAATTCTTCACAGTACCAGTTCTTTGGACCAGAATGATATAGAACAGGAGAAGTAAATCTAATTATATTTTATCAGCAATAAAAGTCCTCACTGCTCAAGGCCTAGGAGGTGTTAGGCACAGAGCAAGACAGTTTATATGCTTCTTTAATCTCTATGAAAGTTCCAGGCTATGAGTAGCATAGTAACTGATTATACTTACTAAACACTTGCATGTTAATTCTGTTCATTCTCACAATAGTAGCCTTGCAAGGTGGCAGTACTACTGCCCCCAATTGGCTAATGAAGAAGTCGCAGTTCAGAGAGTTCAGCCAGGTATTCCAGGGAAAATGTGTGAGAAGGGATCATTAGTGTGCTCCTTCAGGCAATGACCATGGGGGCTGCTAGCCTATCCTGAGCTGCTTCCATGCAATTAGGGAAGGATGCCCTCTCTGGGCCGAAACAGCCCTGAGTCAGGAGTGGGGGTCGAAGGAGGCACCAAAACCCTTCTTCATGGAGGAGGCTATCTCCTTGATGGCCCTGAATAAGCCTCCCCTACTTTCCTGAAGATAAAAATGGCAATTTGGACTCAAAAGTCTGAATGAGCTTACATTTCCAATTACAGGGGTTCAGAGCATCTCTTGGGATTCTAGCCAGGGCTTTCTTTCTAGGGCTATCGTTTCAACACTCTGTGCCACCTTCTAGCAAATAATGGCCCAAGACCAGAGTATCCCTGAGGGAAGTGAAGTCAGACCTGGGCATGCAGTCGGTACAAACCCTCCAAGGTCCTCTAAAAGGTAATTGCTGATTCCTGGTCATTGTGGAGGACCAGGCTGTGTTGTCTTTCATAAGAGATATCACCAATGTCTGCAGGAATCTCTGAAATTCTGCTGTGGGTGTCTGAGTAAGAGACTGAATGTGAATGAGATTGCCATATGAGTCTAAAAATGTTTTTAAGACATGTTCATAAAGTATATAGAGTATTCTGCTTCAAACAGTCTCTTTCCAGTAAAATACATTAAAATAAGTTCTGTTCAACTTTAACAATACAGTAACACCAATAAAAACATCAAAAAATATCACTGAGAACAATAAAAGAAAGCTTGGAACTAGAGCTTTTCTGCTATTCCATCTTAAATACCTGAGACTGTGAATTGATATTTAATGTACACGGATGTCCACAGCCCAAGTCTGAGGTTGTAGTGAGCTATGACACCATCGCACTCTGCTCCAGGCATAGGGTGGGACTCTGACTCAACAACAACAACAAAAAAGTAAAGAAATAAAAATAAAAATAAATAAGCAAAGATATTTAATGTATAGTTGTCTACATTAGTAGGAACCCTGCAATTATAGGTTGATTAGCCAAAATATTTGCTATGTTTATGTAACACAGAGGTAAAAATAATGTGGTATATAGCAACACAGGCTTAATAATAGCCTCTTAATTGCTAAGGATCCCCATATTCAAGATAATTCTTTAGTGATTAAAAAAGACACTACAGGCTCGGCATCTGTGGCTCAAGTGGCTAAGGTGCCAGCCACATACACATGAGCTGGTGGGTTTGAATCCAGCCCGGGCCTCCAAACAACAATGACGGCTGCAACAAAAAATGGCTGGGCATTGTGGCGGCACCTGTAGTCCCAGCTACTTGGGAGGTGGAGGCAAGAGACTCACTTGAGCCCAGGAATTGGAGGTTGCTGTGAGCTGTGATGCTACAGCACTCTATCCAGGGTGACAGCTTTAGGCTCTGTCTCAAAAAAAAAAAAAAAAGACACTACAAAAACATTATGGGAATAATTTAGGATGGATCACATGTGGTAATTAATCCTGATAACTTGCTTGCATGTACAGTAGCAGATGTGTGGGTATACACATGTTTTTAATTAATAGATTTTACTTTTTAGAGTAGTTGTTGATTTACAGAAAAATTGAGTAGAAAATACTCCTTCCTCCCACCCCCAGATTCTCCTACTATTCATATGGCATATGGTACATTTGTTCCAATTAATGACCAACATTGATATATTATTATTAGCCAATGCCCACAGTTTACGTGGGGGTCACTGTTTGTGTTATACAGCTCTATGAGTTTCATCAAATCCATAACCACATGTATCCACATCACATAGAAGAATCCACTGCCCTAAAAAAGCCCTGTGTTCCATCTATCGATTCCTTCCCTTACCTTAGTTCAGGAAACTCCTGATGTTTATACTGTCTCTATTGTTTTTCCTTTTCCAGAACATTATATACAGTTATGCACCACCTAACATTTCAATCAACCTTGGACTGCACATACAATTACAGTCCCGTGAGATTGTAATACCATATTTTTATTGCATCTCTTTTGTGTTTAGAGATATTTAGATACACAAATAGCATTGTATTATGGCTGCCTGCAGTCTTCAGCACAGCAACATGCTACACAGGTTTGCTGTCTAGGAGCCATAGGCTGGACCACGTAGCCTGGGTGCATAGTTGGTTACGCCATCTAGGTTTATGTACCTGCACTCTAGGAGGTTCACAGGATGATGAAATTGCCTGATGATACATTTTTCAGGATATATCTGCATCATTAAAGTCTTCTACAGAAAATGTTTGTCAACCTTATTCTAGAACATATGGTCTTTATTTAAAATAATTTTTCTTGTTCTTCTCCTCATTTGTCTTTTAATACACCATAATCTAAGTGTATCTTTATATTCTAAAAGGCAAAGTTGATCTGATCTGGGGTATAAGGAATGAAAAGGTTTGACGAAATCTACCTTTGTCCATTAATAGAGGAAAGCTATCTGCTAATCAAGAGTGTAGCAAGAGAGGCCATAAGTGGTACCAACTTCCCAGGCTTTTGTACCTACGGAAATCTCTGCTTGGTATTTATTTGTTATTGTCTCTTTGTGTCTCACATTGATCCACGGCGGGGGGGGGGGGGGTATATAAAAAGGGCTTTGAGGTCAGATAAACCTGCCCCCCCACCGGCTTTTGCACTATAAAAAATTGTTTATCCTCTTTGCATTTTAGAGTTTTTTATTTGGCTTTGTTTTTTATTCCGTTGTTTTTTGTTCTGCAAAAGGTGTTTTCTCAATGACTGATATAACACTCTTACCATGCACAAAAGAATTTTATAGCTGTGCGCAGTTGTAAAGCATAAGGTCCTAGTAGGCCTTTGTTCCAAGAGCAGCCCCAACCTGTGGGTGTTTGTATATTGTATCTGTTCAAAGGCAGAAAGGAGAAGAACTGAAACAACAGTCCCCTTTTACCTCCTGGCCTTAGAGACAAACCAGCAAGGAGTGGATTGTAGCTGCTGGGGAAAGGAATAGAAAGATAGCACTGCAAGAAAGGATTCCAGAGGGTAAACTAGACTGAGAAGTGCTACCGCCCACCCACGCCCCTCACACCATTTTCTTCCACCCACTTCCTAAGGCTATAAGATTCAATCACCAGCTAAGCTTGTGGGCCCCTTTAATCCCTTTTTACTATCACCATGCCTGGCAACTAGCTTGAGGGCAAAAGACTTGGAAAACAGAGGCCAGAAAATGACTATTCCTTCAGTGTTTATTTGCATGGTTCAGACCAATAACAGTTCTAATTTTCAGGGCTCTTAATAACATATGATTTTCTTTTCACCATTTTTTTTTTTTTAATGAGTGCTACAATACTCACTGGGATACAATATCCTTGGGAAGTACTCACCCCAGGAAGATTTTCATTAACAACCAGAAGTGAACTGTACTCATTTTCCAGAAACAAGGCTCTTTAATTCTTGCAGACATAAAGAAAAGACTTCATTTATGAGTTTTTTCCCAGAAAGATCCACACACCTTGGGCAAGGTATTGAATTCAATGTATTTAGAATGGAAAAATTAAAAGGCCGAGTCAGAGTTTGTTTCTGCCAAATAGAATCGCTTCTGTTTTCTAAATCTTGTGCTTATAGTCCTTTATGTCTAGTTTATGATCTTGGCTTCCTTCAACTCAACATAGGCCTATTCAAGGATACCTAAAAGGAGAACTATATGCTTAAATAATTATATTGCTGCTTAAGCATATGTTTTCCTTGACCAGACCTGCGGTTCTGTGAGGGGGTGACCTATTTCACAAACTTCAGTTCCTGGACCTTCGTTTTAAAAACTTGAAGATACCTAGATATCAATTAATCAATCATGAAATGTCCCCTTTGGCAAAGTTAACCTATTTATCCTTCCTTCTAAGTATTGAGTATTAAATTTGTCTTTAAATATATTGACTTTCACAGTTATAGTGCATGGAACGTGAACGGGCAACAAAATCACCTTTTCCATGTTTTTACTTATTGGAAAAATTGTGTGATATGGGCTCTACCAAACAAGAACAAACTTAAAAAATATAGAGAAAGACAATTAATGACCAGACTTTTGGGACATCTAATAGTTTTAGGGCAGTTAAAGCACTAATGGCTTCAGATGTATAGAAGATGAAACTATAATCTGAAAGTTCATAGAGGGGTTTATTTCATGTTTACAAAGTTTTGTGACTTTCAAATTAACAATCTGTTTTTTAAAGTTTTGGTTTCAGTTCTTCTGGAGAAGCAAAATGTTAAATGAAAGAAAAAATTAATGAAGAAATTGATATTAAAATCTGGGAACTAGTTACAGCCTGTGAGCACATTGCTCTCAAAGAGAGGGTCCAAAGTTGTAGGCAGATGTCTACCTGTGAAATTGTCAAGAAGAACATTTTAAAACCTCATAAAAGTGACACAGGACATTAAGAGTGAAGGATATGGGATGATTCATAAAATAAAATTGAAGGGATTTAGGGTAGGCCATGTACATGTGGGGAAGTTTAGTAGGGCAGAGGTGGTGGGTTCCCCTGCCACTACTGGACTGACGAGGCTGCTTAGAGTCCATGCAAAGACACTGCACTCAGAGAGAAGGAACAGTAAGAATCTGGAAGCTGCTGATTCTAGGTTTCAGCAGCTGACATTATATTGTGATCTCGGGTGCATAGCATCAGGTCTGCATGGGATCTGGCTTTGTAGCAGCAGGTTTTCCTACATGAGGCTGAGGAAAGAGTGGGCAGAGAGGATGCATCTCCATGCCATGCTCTGTGACTGGGAACTGAACATTCAGCTGACCCCCCCACCCACCCCCAACAAGAGATCTGATCAGACCACAATTGAATAAAAGTAGAAATTAATTCTAAGATACATATTCAAATCTACACAAAGTTATGGAAATTAAATAATGCTGCTGCTGAAGGATTATTGGGTTAATAATGAAATTAAGATCGAAATAAAAACATTTCTGAGCTGAATGAGAAAGGAGACACAAGCTATCAAAATCTATGGAATTCAGCAAAAGCAATCCTTAGGGGAAAATTCATAGCCTTAATGACCACATCAAAAAGACAGAAAGATCACAAATGAACACAATGTCAGATCTCAGAGAACTAAAGAAGGAAGAGAAAACAAAATCAAAAGCCAGCAAAAGAAAAGAAAGATCATAGGTCAGAGATGAACTAAATGAAATAGAAAAGAAACAACAGGGTGGTGCCTGTGGCTCAAGGAGTAGGGCTCTGGCCCCATATACCAGAGGTGGTGGGTTCAAACCTGGTCCCGGCCAACAACATATATCTCAAAAACCAATAAACAGGATCAATAAAATGAAAAGTCAGTTCTTTGAAACATAAACAAAATTGAAAGATCTCTTGCTACATTAAATAGGAATAGAATAAACAGGAATCAAATAAGCTTGATCAGAGATGAGAAAGGAGCTATTATAACTGATATGACAAAAATACAAACTGCCATCCATGAATGCTATGAAAATCTCTATTCTCATAAACTAAAGAATGTAGAGGAAATGGACAAATTCTTGGAAACATATAACTCTCAAGACTGAATCATGAAGAAACTGAACTCCTAAAAAAAGCAGTAATGATCAGTTATATCAAATAAGTAATAATAAAAAAAAATCCCAACCACAAAAAATTCCCAGACCAGGAATCACAGACAAATTCTACCAAACCTACAAAGAAGAGCCAGTATCCAGAAAAGAGAAATTATTCTATAACATGGAGAAATGAATCCTCCCCAACTCATTCTATGAAGCCAGTACCACCTTAATATCAATGCCAGGAAAGGACACAATAGAAAAAGAAAACTACAGACCAAATCCCTTTTGAAAATACCCAAGATGCAAAAATTCTCAGTAGAATTCAGCACATCCAAAAAAAAAAAAAAAAAAAAGAAAAACCCATTGTCACTAAGTAGGTTTCATCCCAGGCATGCAAAGATGGTTACCATATGTGTATTAAATAAAAGTGATTCACCACATCAACAAAAGCTAAAACCAAGAATATATGATCATCTCAATAGATGCAGAAAAAGCATTCAAAAAAATCCAGCACTCTTTCTTGATTTAAAAAGAGGAGGCTCAAAAATTAGGGTTAGAAGGAACATACTTCAAAATTATGAAAGCCATATGTGCCAAACTGAGAGTCAACATCACGCTGAATGGGGAAAAGCTGAAAGCATTACCCCTAAGAACAGGAACAAGACAAATGGCCCATTGTCCCACCTCTAGCCAGAGCATCTAGGGAAGAGAAAGAAACAGAAAGTATCCATATTGGGAAAGTAGAGTTAAAACTATCACTATTTGCTAACAATATGATCTTCCATCTAAAAAAATCCCAAAGACTCCACCAAAAGACACCTGAAATTTATAAATAAATTCAGCAAAGACTCAGGTTGCCAAATCAATGTACACAATTCAGTGACATTTCTATAATGATCAAGTTGTGAGTCAAGTCAATGACTCAATGCCATTTACAATGGCTGCAAAGAAAATAAAATACTTAGGAATATACTTAACATAGGACATGAGAGATCTCTACAAGGAGAACTATGAAACACTGATGAGAGAAATAGCAGGTGACACAAACAAATGGAAAAATCTACATTGTTAAAATATCTATATTGTCCAATGTGATTTACAGATTCAATACAATCCCCATCTAAAAACTAATGCATATTTCATAGATCTTGAGAAAATAATTCTACTCTTCACATGGAACTAATTAAAGAGTTCAAATAGCCAAAGGGATCTTAAGCAAAAAGAATAACTCTGGAGGCATCACATTATAGGACTTCAAACTATACTCCAAAGCTATAGCAACCAAAACAGCCATGGTATTGGTACAAAAATAGAGGCACACACCAACCAAAAAAATAACTCAGATATAAAATCATCCACCTACATGTAACTGATCTTCAATAAAGCAGACAACTTACAATGGGGAAAAGAAGCTGTATTAAACAAATAGTACTGGGAAAATTAGCCATTTACATAAGAATGAAACAGGACACTTAAGTCTTAGCACTTATAAAATTTAATTGAAGATGGGTAAAAGGCTTAAATGTAAGGCATAAAACCATAAAAATTACATAACAAATATAGGAAAATCTCTTCTAGACATCAGCCAGAACCATAGATAAAGACTTTATGACTAAAATCCCAGAGGCAATTACAGCAACAATAAAAATGAATGATTGGGTTTGGTTAAATGAAAAATTTCTACACAGCAAAAAAAAAAAAAATAATCAACAAAACAAATAGATAACCTAAGAATGGGAGAAAATACTTACAACACTACATCTGATAAAGAGCTAATACATGTATCCAGAATCTGCAAAGAGCTAAGGCAAATCAGCAAGAAAAGAACAAACAACACCATTATAGAGTAGACAAAAGATATGAAAAGTTTTTCAAAAGAATATGACATATAGCTAATAAACATATGATAAAATGTTCAATATCACTTACCATCAGGGAAATGCAAGTTAAAACCACAATGAGATACCACCTTACCCCCATCAGAAAGGCTATTATGTATGTATTAAAAAGTCAAAAAAAACATAGATGCAGAGACAAAGGAATGTTTACATACTGTTGGTGGGACTGTAAATTAGTACAACTTATATGGAAAACATTGTGGAGATGTTTTCCTCAAAGAAATATATATAGACTTAATATTTGATGCAGCAATCTCACTGCTAGGTACAAGTAACTACCCAAAGGAAAAGAAGTTATTTTACCAAAAAGACACCTGCACCTGAATGTTTACTGCCACACAATTCATAATCACAAAGAAGTGAAATCAACCTATGTGCCCTTCGATGCCTAAGTTGATTAACAAATGTGTTGTGTACATACCATGGAATACTACTCAGCCACAAAAAAGGATGAATTAATGCCTTTTCAGCAATTTGGATGGAACCGGAGACCATTATCCTAAATGAAGTCACACAAGATTGGAAAAAAACCACATATACTCCCTAATAATTTGGAACTTATCAACAGGAACACATAAGCATGGAAAGAATGAAAGTCACTGAAAATCAAGAAAGGGGGGTAGAAAGAGGAGAGGGAGTTGGAGGGGAGGGGTAAAAACCTACTTAACGTGTACAATGAAGACTATTGAGGTGATGGGCACACTAATAGCATTAACGTAAGCATTATAAAAGCTATTCATGCGGGGGTGGTGCCTGTGGCTCAAAGAGTAGGGTGCTGGCCCCATATACTGGAGGTGGTAGGTTCAAACCCAGCCCCAGCCAAAAAAATAAATACATAAAAATAAAAACTGTTGAAAGCTATCCATGCACCAAAAACATTTGTACCCCTTAATACTTTGAAATAAAAAATTGATACTAAAAGTTCAAAAACTGAACTAATATAAAAGTTTACATAGTAGAACACTCATAAAATAGTTTTATAAGTTTACAATATTAATATTATTAATATTCTTGAAGTTATCACAGGTTAAAATTATAGTATGATTTGGAGGACATACTTACTCATTTTTAAAAGATTAAAAAATGCCTCAGCATGCCATGCACTACTGTGTAACAGGAATTTCAAATGAATTAGACTTGGTCTTGTTTTTGGAAGGGACAGATATCACTCAAGATTATTACCACAGGGCACATTGAATACTGGATTTGTGTAAGGTAGAATCTTATCACAGAAGCTGATGGACTACATAAAGTTCACGTATTTTTTTTTTTTTTTTTGGTAGAGACAGAGTCTCATTTTGCTGCCCTCGGTAGAGTGCAGTGGCGTCACAGCTCACAGCAACCTCCAGCTTCTGGGCTTAGGTTGATTCTCTTGCCTCAGCCTCCCAAGTAGCTGGGACCACAGGCGCCCGCCACAACGCCTGACTATTTTTTTTTGCAGTTTGGCTGGGGCCAGGTTTGAACCCGCCATCCTCGGTATATGGGGCTGGTGCTCTACCCAGTGGGCCACAGGTGCTGCCCAAAACTTCATGTTGTTTTATGTAATATAAAAAATTATGTCTTATAAGATTAAGGCTTGTGCATTCGTAAAACTGTAATGGATCATATAACAATACCGAGATAGCTTAGATTTGTTTATTGCAATTGCGTACATAAAATGATCTTCTAGGAACAATAAAGAATGTTCGAATATGTGTTACACACATACAATTTTTAATAATCACCTATTAAACAATCACAATTATTTAATAATCACCTGTTTAATGCAGTTAAAAAAAAAAAAAAAGCACATGAACCACAGGTTTAATATACGTACAAGTTCACTGCCACAGCTTTTAAGGGCATCCTTTCAACTTGTATTAATTCTGAGCCCTGGTGATCATTTACCCTTACTTCAAGTTATTAAAAGGATCTCCAACATATACTGCACATGATGTTTGTTTTTAATTATTGTGTGTAATAGATTTCACATGGGAAAAATGTTGGCAAGTATTTTATAGACCATAAAAAATCTTGATAGTTGGATAAATGCTAGTGTGCTGCAATTTCCTTCTCATCCCTATAAAAGCAGAGCTTTATAGGCAATATTTTAATTTCCTGAGAATTTTGCAGTGCTCTACATTTGAAATGAGATGGCAAATGCCACTTGTGATAACATTTTAATTTTAAACTTGGTACGAGTTATGCCATTATAAAGGTAACTACCATAAACTCTCCTTAAAAGATGCTTCACATCAGACAACCTGGGAGAAAAAAAGAGACTAACTGGTAGTTTTAATGTCAAGTATCATTAAAAGGTATTTGATGTCACAGAACTATGACTTTCAGATTGTGCCTGCATAAAACCAAAACAAGTAGTAAATGTATCGAAGAGTCAAAGTGCAAACTGAATGTTGCTTGGCCTAAAAGGAGAGTGGCCTGGCCGTGGTTTCCACTGATACTTGGGTTCTGAAGTAGAGGCAGGAGGAATGTGATGGACTGTACCACCTTCTTAAGTCATGCATCAGTTCATTACCACACTGCTCAGAATGATCGCCCTTCACTTCAGTAACTTAGTTTCATCCCTAAGGAAAAAAATCCAACTATGGTAGAACCTCTATAAGTTGTAATGAACTGGATAACATAGAGAGGTGGTCAACCTGTCGTAGGAACCAGGGCTACTGCACTGAGATGTCCATGTGGTGCATGTCTGGTCTATGAAAATTAGGTCAACTTAAGGAGGTGGTCACTGTAGAGAGGTGGTCAACTTCGGAGATTCTCCTATATTTAGCTTGGTGTTGTAGGTCGGTCTCCCCAGAAAGCAGATTAGCATGCAGAAACTCTATTAGGGAGGACTTTGGGGATCCACCTCTGTCGCAGGGAGGGTACAAAAGCAAGATTGGCATTGAGAGCTGCCATGCAGGCTCAAGAGAAGAATTGGCGGACACTGTAAGGAACTCTGAAGATGGTTTGGTCCTGAGTTGTGGCAAAAAGGCCAGGCCTTTCTATCCCTTCTTCAATCAGTCACTAGATATGGCCCATCTCAGTGAGGTGGGCATGACCTTGGGCACGAGGGCTGTTTTTAGACAAATTGATCCACAAATGAGGCTGACAGTTGACTGTCTACCAGCCTCACTCACAGCAGCTAGGGGAATAAGTCCTTTATCTCTAAAGGGGGAAAGGGGGATCTGAGTTGCTCATCACAGCATCCAGCACATCCAGCAAGCAATGGTATACTGGCCACAAATGCTCTTTTGGTCTTACCTCCAATTATTTCTATTTGTAAATTCTCCACTCTAACTAGAAAGGCGTTCCTCCCCTACTTTTTTTTTGTGTGTGTGTGACAGAGCCTCAAGCCGTCACCTTGGAGAGAGTGCCATAGCATCCCAGCTCACAGCAATCTCTAATTCTCTAATTCCTGGGCTTAAGCGAGTCTCCTGCCTCTGCCTCCCAAGTAGCTGGGACTACAGGCGCCCACCACAACGCCCAGCTATTTTTTGGTTGCAGCCGTCATTGTTGTTTGGCAGGCCCAGGCTGGATTTGAAGCCGCCAGCTCAGGTATTGAGCCACAGGCGCTGAGCCTCTCCTACTTCTTAAAACTAGATCTGTGCAATAAGTTTCAGGACTTCTTGTTGATCCAAGATAAGTCATGGCCTGTCACTGACCCAATTATAGATGCTGGGAGGTAATGGAAGGAAGCCATTTTCCAGGCCCTGGTAACATATTCCCAGGAGGAAAGGGGGTTCTACTCCTTGAGTCAGGTGAATGTACACACTGGACAGTCAGAAATAAAACACATGCTCACCAAATATTGTTAGATATGCTTTTTCATCTTCTGTTTTTGCTCAAACTCTACCCAAACCCGCTGTTTGTGTGTTTCCTAGGCCCTAGCCCAGGCCAGGTATTTAAGCCATGTTTTGCTCACACTCTGCTCAGATTTGCTGGCATATAGCCCTCCAAGGGGTCGTGGCCAACGTACACAGGAAACCCACCCAGGAGCTGCATTGAAACTGCAATTGTGCTGCTGAGGCTGGGACGGCTGAGCTCCCAGGCAGCTCTGAGGTGGAACAATGACAGACTGTCGGCAGCTGTGCAGACAACTGGAGACCAGGAAGAGGGGTAGGGGGAGCAGAGGCGAGGCAGGTGGTGGCTTTTATCTCCTCCACGCCCGGCAGAGCCCATTACCGACTGGTTCAATATGACAGAGCTAACTCTGCTTTCCTATTCAGAAGGGAAAAGAAAAATCAACGGGGTAAAGAGACTTCAGCACTGGCTGCATAAAATTTTAAATGTTTATTCCTTCCTACCAGCTCCAAATTCTATTAGAACTATTGGACTGTTGACATAGGGGCTTTGTGACCTTCCTGAATGTTCTATTTTCATGTTTGGCCCCCCAAATTATGCCAGAGGTGTTTTCTTTGTTCTAGGCAATTTGCTTGAATGAGCTGTTGACGTTAGCTTGGGGCCTGGATGTTCATTTACTCATAGACACTCTTTAAAACAAATAGCCATGATGTAGACTATTGTTCCTCAGTGCAAGAAGGTTCTGGCAGAGTCAACAGATTTCGGTGGTCTTACCTTTTTATTATTATTGTTAGGGCCACACTTTCACTATTCCTGGTGGTTTACCTTAATCAATGTTTTCTTTGTTTAGTTTCTACCTCTCAATTAAGAATTAATAAGAAAATGTTTTAAAATTCAACCAAGTCATGGTGGATTTGTGGAGTTCATTTGGGTAGCAAGTAAGAATATCCCAACTCAAACTGACTAAAATAATGAAAGGAATTTCCCATCTCATATAACTGAAATATCCAGAGAGAGGAAGGGCTCTAGGTATGTCCAAAGACACTGTCTTTCCCCCTGCCCTCTCTGCCTTATGCCTTGTCTGCTTTATGCCATTGTTAGTATCCTTCGGGTCATAATGTAAGTACTGCAGCATGTGGACTCCATTCTTACATATTTATAACAGTGGTTTTCAACCTCACATCTCACAGCACACTTCAACCTACAGTTAACTTCCATGGCACACTTAAATTTTGTTGATCACAACAAAAAAAGTTAAAAATAAAAAAGAATTTACTTACTGTACTTAGAATTTTTGATATATATATGTTTTTAGAGACAGAGTCTCAATCTGTCTCCCTGGGTAGAGTGCCGTGGCATCATCATAGCTCACAGCAACCTCAAACTCTTGTCCTCAACCTCCTGAGTATCTGGGACTACAGGCGAATGCCACCAGGCCCAGATAATATCTCTATTTTTGGTGGTGACGAGGTCTCACTCTTGTTCAGGCTGGTCTTGAACTCATAACCTCAAGCAATCCACCTGCCTCAGCCTCCCAGGGTACCAAGATTACAGGCATGAGCCACTGTGCCTGGACAGCACTTAGAACTTCTTTGAAAAATTATGATTCAATAAAATTATAAAAAAATAATAATAATTTAATAATTTTTAAAAATTTCACAACACACCTAAGATTCTCCCATGACGTATCAGTTGAAAATCACTGATCTATAACCGGATGCAGAGGAGGTCTGAGCCTAGACAGTGCACGAAAAGCCCTGAGCTTCCCTTGTTAAGGACACACAACACACACAGAGTCAGACACTGTGTCCGGGGCCTGGGGAATCATGGCAGCAGAGCCACAAACCACCGAGGACTCTGGGAGGACAATTCCCAAAGGATGATGTGTCCATGGAGAACTCTGCCTCTGTGAAGAGCTAAATCGTGGACGGTCAAGGACCCAAGTGTTGATTGGCCGGGTAATAATGTCTGCTGCCCCTGGAAGACCAGGGCTGCAAGATTCGCCCAGGCTTTGAGAAGCTGTGGCGTGGAGAGCACGAAGCAGCACTTGGGGAAACTTGGGGAGTGCCCAGCCTGCTGCCCAACACTGAGCCTTACAGGGAGGGCCAAACCACACATGTTACTTGGACAGTAAAGACAGACTTTATCTATTAGTATTGAAAACTCTTATGGTCTAACACCACCAATTAAAAAGGCACAGATGACATCTACTAAAAAGGATTCTCTTTCCCTCACCCATCCCTCTCCCTGCATCCTCTTCTCCCCCCCTCCCTGTCTTCCCCCCCCACAGAGGAATTCCGTCGCCAGACTTCAATGAATGGCAAAATTACTGACCCCCAGTGACATGCTATCTCAGATCAGAAAGTGGTGTCAACTCAAAGTGGGCAGAAGAGTCAGGAGGTCTGTGGACAAGCTGCACACACTTCTGTCACTCCTCAGGAGGGGTGCAGGTGGAAAGGCCTGGCTGGACGCGAATCCGTTTTGGATCTGTCTGCCACCTGAGGAAGCTCCTGTCAGTAGCATCAAACAGCACTGCCTCTTTCTAGCTTTATATTTGCTAGTTGCAGTCCTCATCATGCTTTGAGGATATCGCTCTGAAATAAGTAAAGTGAAGCCAGGTTCACGCGCTGACTTTGGAGGAAACACAGGAGAGAAACACATCTGAAACAGGAATTTCCAATTCACCCTGCTGTTAGGTGTGAACTTGTCCGAGAACTCCTGACACAAACGAAGCTTTGGAAGGTACAACGCCAGATTCGCTGGTGCCCATTTTACAAAAATGATATAGTAGGCTAATTTCCTTGCTGGTTTATTATTAGTATATTTTTGTTTTTATCGTTTTGCTAAGCTAACTATATGGAAACCTAAAAATAGTGGTCATATTAACTAATAGATATTTCATAGGCTGGTAAGAACAAACAGTTTTAAGAATTATCCAAAGAATAAATAGAACATTCTGTGCCCAAATCTTTTGTATACATAAGTAGACATAATGCTAATCAGTGTTTAACTTAGTTGTTCTCATGGGGCTGCATTTATCTATAACCATAAAATTAAATGACTTGACCTGTACATCTGTTTCAGGCGCGTGTACTCTGGCTGTAGTGATCTGGGGACTATTATTCATTTTTCAAGTAAAGGATAATGTGAAACTATTTAGATGCTTTCTACTGCTGTGTGCTTCCACTGCAGGAGAAGAGATAAAGGTGGCTTAGTAGACATTTTAATGTCTTCAAATAATGTGTAACTATCTAAATGGTAGCATGGTACATTGTGCTTTTTGGCTGATTTTCTAAAATGAGGTTCTACGTAAGGTGAAGAAGATGGGTAATGCTATTTATTTAGTGTTACAAGAAATTCAAAGCTAATGCTTCAACATTTTTTTTTCTTTCTACCATTGCCTTTGCCATTGCTGACTGCCATTATGGCATACCCTCAACAGGGTGGTGAATTTCTGCTAAGGAACATGTTGTTTTTGGATTTATAAATGCTTGAACTCTCCAATCTTAGAGTAAAAGCATTGATGAGCTGTTTTTATAAAGTTGAGGTTAAAACAACAAAGGAAATATAGTCTTGCCAATAACATGAGAATGAGACATTTTATATATTGAGGAAAGAAAAGAGAATTAAAAAAGCATTTGCTTCTAAATTGCAATTTAGTCCGAAGTCAGGAGATATATATTTCAGGAAACAATCCATAACTAAGCTGAAACAATTTACTTAGTATAAGAAAAATAAAGGGTGGGGAATAGGGGAGATCTCTGTGGCTCAAAGGGTAAAAAATAAAATAAAATAAAAGTATAAAAAACAAATTTTCTTTAGGTTATCTTCCATCTTAAGAGCTAGATTTCTTAAAAACCAGGAGAAAAAGTATGGGTTGATTATAGTAAGAACCCAAAGGGATATTTAGTCTCATATTACAGTTTTGCTCAGAAGGACAAAAGGGCTCTCTATTGAAATTTTTGGTCAGAAAGAATAATTCCTATCATAAGATCTCTCCTCTGAGTCCAGAGCAGCAAGTGTGGAAGACACACACCTGGGGTGATGATGGTTTTCCTTCCCCGGCCTCCTCATTAGTGTGAGAAGTTGATCACAGCGGCCAGAAGGCACTGAGGAGCTTCTACAATCCCACAGCAATCTTTAGCAGAGTTTTATAAATCTTATATAATGTCATGATGACGGATTCTTCCAAGAACCCTATACATTTTAGGGAAAGGATCAACTTAAGGGGCATATTTTTAAACTTGTTTTTGTGGTGGGTCTGGAGACTTGAGATCAGCCTGATCTGGGCTGTCCCCCAGGCCCAGTGCTGACACTCATAATGAATGGACCAGACACAGGGAAGGGGTATACAATTGCAGGCTTTTTCCTGAGCACCTCCTTTTGTGCTGGAACTGTGCAACCATCACTTGCAGTGAGCATCCACCTGCCTCATATATGATCACTGTTTCATCAAAGTCCACCCAGCTGAACCCCAGAGGTTCTCCCCTTTCTCTGAGTGGAGACAACCAATTACCCGTAACCACTAAATTTTCTGGCAGCATCAGGCTTTTCCTCTTAAGCTTTCCAAGGCCTCTTTCAATAAACAGAAAAGGGAAAACAAAGAGAAAGAGAAAAATGTCTCTCTCCAAATAACCTTTAGTTCTTAAATTGTCTCTGCCTAATAACACCGTTATCTGTGTACACATCCATCTCCCTTGCTAGAATTTAAATTTCTCAAGAAAATGGACTATGATTGGGTCATCTTTGCTTCCCTCTTTGCTCTTCTTCCCCATGAACACTTTGCAAAAGGTGTTCTACACAATGTATGCTGAATAAATACCTCAAAAAATGCCTCACCTGCAACACTCTGTGTTATAAAATATATATATATAAAGAAGCCCTAAGCCCCAGTACCTCAGAACGTGATGTCACTGGAAGATAAGAGTCTTTGCATATGAAGTCTTTGACCACAGCTTTTCAAACTGATCAGGTAACAAAAACATCATGGTTAACATTTTCAAAGGGAAATGGAAAAGCAGAACAGGGTGGTGGAGCAACTATGGGTTTTATAGGCAGATTTGAGACTCTTTTACTTATTAGCTTTGAAGAATAAGTCCACAGTACTTTAAGCTTCAATTTCAATGTGTCTATGAACTATAGAAAGAATAATAAGACTCCTCCTATTCTACATAATTGTGACAAGAATTGTCAGTTAATGGACAAAGTAAAAATGGGATTCAAAAGTCATACACACCATGTTTCGTTGCTTCTAAGATATACTTCTTTAAAAAAAGTTATAATGATAGCATTACTTTATTAATTCTTCAAGATTCTATGTAGTCTCACAATGAGTTGAGGGCCTATGTTACATAATCTTTGTTTTATTTTAACTAATAATATAACAGTATATTAATTCAATTTATTTTCACAGAGAGGAGAGAGAGAAAGCACGTTCTTTTGCAGGGATGTTGGATGGGGAGTTTGACACTCAGCCTCAGTTCCCCTCTTCACTGTGCCTTCCCATCCTGCAGACAGGCAGCAAGTCTCCAGACTCTCACCTCCTGGATTCGGAATCTGAGTGCAATTTTAGTTTCCCCATTGGATTTGTCCGCACAAGGAAGAAGACTGGGGGAAGAGAATGTCTTTGGCTGTTTCTGACAGGCAATGTGTTTCCTGACACAATGTCCTGACAGCATTAGCAGGCAGAAGTGGTGGTGGTGGTGAGGAGGCGGTGCCAGCTCTCCTGCTGGGCCAGTTCCTGAACATCGTTCTGGGACTCATTCCTGCAAACAAGAGAGCCTTACACTGCTGCCCCTTCTTGCTATATCCTATGCATCCAATTGCCTGTATTAAATACCCTTTCACTTAAAACACCTAATGGGGTTTCTGTTTCTTGCACCTGAACTCTAAGTGATATAATCTACCAGTTGGAGTTCTAAGTTTTCACTTTTGCACTAACCTTACTCATAATGCAGGATTATAATTTCTAGTCTAAAATTGAACAGGAGAGTATAACATATGACAAAGCCATCTGAGTAAAGAGTTCACCTAAGTTTTTATAACTTCCCACAATCTTCTGCAGGGGTCTCACCTACACAAACTTGGACAACATCTTTTTTTAAGCAACTGGATTTTATCAAGATTTTGCAGTGCCTTAGACTTTATTGCTATAAAAATAATAACTTTTTGTCCACATAATGTAGAAGTAAATTATTCAATTTCAACAGACATAAACAGGTTTGAAAGCAAACTTGTTCTTCACAAGCACACATCTCAATCAGTGGGGTGATAAATTTCCAAAGCTTCTGTTGAACCCATTTTATAGTTTTGTTTTGTTCTGTTTGCATACGTGTTTTTTTCAACTTTGAGGTATAACTGATAAATAAAACTTTTGCAAATATTCAAGCTATACAGCATGATTTTCTTTTTTAGACCACAGAGTTTTTATTTATACCCCTCAGTAGAGTGCTACTGCATCATAGCTCATAGCAACATTCCCTTGCCGCAGCCTCGCAAGTAGCTGGGACTACAGGCACCCATCACAACACCCAGCTATTTTTAGAGATGAGGTCTTCTGCTTGCTCGGGCTGGTCTCAAACTTCTGAGCTCCAGAAATGTTTTGATATACATAAACACTGCCATATGATTACCACAATCCAGCTAATTAATGTATTTTTGACTTTTTTTGTGGTAAGACTACTTAAGTATACTGAAAGAACTCAGGAAATTTCACCTTGGTATAAAGTATATTTTGAATTAAATGCCCTCACCCTCTGTTCTAAAAGAAGAGCATATAAATTTCTGAACTCCATGGGGATATTAGGTAACCACTCTATGCTTCTCTCCATGTATACAGTAAATAAACCTCCTTTTCTTATCAACCAGCCTTTATTGTAAATTGAAGAGGAAGTTTATCCTTTACCCTCTTAGTAAATTTCAACTATATAACACATTATCATTAACTATAATAACCATGCTGTACATGTGGGCTCCAGAATTTATTCATCTTATATAATTAGAGATTTGTACCTTTTGACCAACATTTCTCTAATCCCCCCACTCCGACCCTGGTAACCACTCTTCGACTCTTTTTCTATGAGTTCAACTTTTTAAGATTTCACGTACAAGTGAGATCTTTCTGTGTCTAACTCATTTTACTTAGCATAGCATCTTCCACCCTCATCCATGTTATTTCAAATGGCAAGATTTCCTTCTCTTTTAAGACTGAATAATATCCCATTATATGTGTATATACTTTATTTGTATTTTTTAATTTTATTTATTTTTTTATTGAATCATAGCTGTGTACATTAGTTCAATCATGGGGTACAGTGTGCGGGCTTCACATGCAATCTGAGATATTTTTATCAACCTGATTGACATAACATTCATGAGATTTTCTCATTTACTATGTG
>CAUYON010162615.1:0-89373 GCA_963573935.1 Arctocebus calabarensis | reverse complement strand
TGGCATCATAGCTCACAGCAACCTCCAATTCCTGGGCTCAAGCGAGTCTCTTGCCTCTGCCTCCCAAGTAGCTGGGACTACAGGTGCCCACCACAACACCCAGCCATTTTTTGGTTGCAGCCATCATTGTTGTTTGGCGGGCCTGGGGTGGATTTGAACCCGCCAGCTCAGGTGTACGTGGCTGGTGCTTTAGCCTGTCAAGCCACAGGGGCCGAGCCAGAAAAACAGTTCTTAAAGACAAATTATTACTTATGGAAGTGGCAATTTACAACTAAAATTTAGAAATACCAAATTTGTTGATATAATTTCTTAAAAATAATGGAATAATAAAAAATAATCATAAAGAATAAACCTTAAAAACAAATGCAGATTAAAGTTACAAAGAAGAAAAAAATTGATAGGAATTGACACTAACCCCTCTGGACACTGAAATTAAAATCAAAATAATCTAGTTAGTCAAAGTGAAATATTCTTAGAAACAACCTTCTCTGTGGCTTTAAATAGGAGCACATTTATTTCCTCCTGTGAATAAAACCCATTAAAACAGGAAGAAAAAAAACTCTGACTTAACAACAGAAACTTCTAAGATGATAGTATTTAGTACTGTAATATTGAAGGCATTGGAAAGAAATAATTTAACAATTCAACGATCAGAAAACCTGTTGAATTGAAAGAGTGGTCAGAGACAGCTTTCAGTGACAAAAACTCCACAAATAGAAGGGGGGATATTTTAAAGATCAGGTGCAGCATAAGCCCATGAAAACTTTCCAACCTATTTACAAAAATAAGTTCATTAATACTACTGAATATGAACAATATTACCAAATAAAATAAAGAGTGACAGAATTAGCTGATATTAAAATGTTTTCAGTGAGAGTAGATCTACTGATAAGGTCACAAGCAAGGACTGAAACCAACCTAAATTTAATAGTGACATACAGAATGCATTTGTTTACACAAGGGAAAGTTACAGTAACAAAAAAGGATTCCCTGGTGGGATAAGCTTTGGAAATTTTGTGATAATCAAATTAAAAAATTGTGCATGTATTTGTGTTGGATTGTTTTTAAATTTTATTTAAAATCATATCAGTCTTTACCATTACAGCTAGAGTTTCAAGGAACCTGCCCTGACACTCTGAGTCTACTTCCTTATGGCCTGGTGGGGAGAGAAACGAAAGGAAAGTTATTAATGAACGTTATGGAAAATTAATAGACAAAGCCGAAGAGATAGTTTTAAGAGCAGCAGGGATTCGGCAGGTGGCACACCCTTCTTCGTGAGGCTTCCAGTATGCCACCTCGAGGATCAGTGTAGCTCTGTATTTACTTCATACATCAGTGTGACAATCATAAATCCCATGAAAGCAAGGCAATCTCATCATGGATCCTGCTGAACTTACGTTTCCACTAACTAGACTATTTCTACAACTAATTACATTAATTATATGGATTACTTGCTACTTTTTATTGTTTTAAGGAATTTATGGTCTTCATACAGTCTTGAAGGGGTAGCCAATTGGAGGCTGACTCACAGTCACACATCACAGATGTGATGTTTTAATACTCTGGCAGCCCTGTGTCCAGAAAGATAGACTCCTCTGGCCAAACTAAGGTGACAGAAGAAAAGAGATATTTCATCCCCTTTTCTGGGCTGGAGTAAATCTTCCTGTGCTAACAAGTTTAAAGAATCCACATTCTTTACTCCCAAAAAGCATTCCCCCAGATTACACAGCCCCACCCTGGCAAAGAAGAGCCTCAAAGCCTACAGCCTGCCATGGAAGGTGAGCTGTGAGGGGAGGAGGGACATTCAACATACCAGGCTTCAGAATATTAAAATGACCAAGTCTCAAGCTTGTGCTCAAAGCCTGGAAATTGTGTCGGAATAAATCCTCTATTACTATCTCCCTTGTCCATACTCTGCTATTCTATGCCTAATAATATTTCTAATCTACTAATAATTTAATAATTGAATATTGGTTTCAAACTTATAAAATCATTACTACTAGTAATACAAGCACATCATGATAAGACTCTTCCCTTAAATATTCCCACATGCACTCCTCACTACGGAATACTACAAAGGACTGAATGTTCATGTCCTTCCCCAAAATTTACATGTTGAAACCAGACCCTGAATGTGACAGGGACCTAGTGAAAGGGACCTCACAGAGCTTTCTTGGGCTCTTTCTCCACAAGAAGATAAAACAAGGAATGGGCAGTCTGCAACCCAGAAGAGGTCCCTCGCCAGAACCTCAGTGTGCTGGCACCCTGACCTCATACGTCTAGCCTCCACAACTATGATGTCCACTGTTATATACCATTCAGTCCATGAAACTGTGTCATAGGAGCCCAAGGGACTAAGACAAACACCTCCCAAGCATGACGTGTTATATTCCCCCAGTTTGGGCAAAACATGTTATGGGACATCTCTCCTGTGCATGTTTTACATAACAGTGACCTATGTAAAAAAAAAAAAATGTGATAAGTGGCAAAGGGATGATGGGAAAGATATATCATAGACAAATGGCAGATTTTTCTGTTGAGTTGCTGTCTTAGTTCAAACTACTTTAATGGAGACCAGGTGGCTTAAACAATAAACATTTATTTCTCACAGTTCTGAAGACTGGGCAGTTTAAGATCAGGGTGCTAGTAGACCCAGTGTCTGTTGAGGGTACTATAATTGCTTTACATCTTCTCAAACTATCCTCATCGGCCAAGAGCTCAGAGAGAAAAAGGAGGCTCTCTTCTTACCAGAAGAAGAAGAGCACTAACCCTGTCTTGAGGACTCCACCTTCAATACATAATCATGCCCCAAAGGTCCTATTTTCAATTACTGTCACAGTGAGAACTAGACTTCAAACTACCATTCTGGAAGGACACAATCCCGGCAGATATTGCAGCTGCCCTGCAAATGCTGTGACTCTCTCAGTAAATTTTCACATCCAACTCTCTCTCTCTATTCTTGGATTAATCAGGGACCTGGTAAGGAATGTTTTCAGGAGGTAAAACCAGGGCTAAGTCCTCATGTCTTGGAAATAAAAGCACGCATACCCGTCACTTGCTCTAATACCCATTAGGAGTCTGCTGATAAAATGCAGCAATACCTCTTGAGCCCTGAGAATTTCCTACTTTAATTGTTCTACCCTAAAGTGATAACTTCGATTTACTCCTCAAAAACTAACTGCTAAAATTAAAGCCAAAAAAAAAGTGTTCTAAGGTTAAATTTCATTTGGTAGTAAGACATGATTATTCAAGGTATTCAGAATTGCCTAAAAAAGAAGAAAGTAGAGTAAATAAATAAATAAAAGGATCTACATCTGATATTGGCAGAAGGGGGAAGTAAGCTGAAGGCATGATAGGAAGGCAACTTGGGGGGACCCCAAAACGGCCTCTAGGTGTCACAAAATAAATCTTAAAACACAGATTTTACAGCTCCATAGTTTTAACTGATATTAATTCTTTAGATGTTAGTTAATTTAGCTATCCCAGTTTACAATGGGATACTGTCAGTTTCTGATAAGGGTAGAATAGCTTAGGTTAGAGTAAGACTTTTGATAAGAAGAAGAATAAATTCTGGGGGTGGAGAGAATGAGAACACCACAAAGAGGTCTCAGGGAGATAGATGGTAAAGAAGACAGCCTTAAAGGAGAAGTAACTTGAATGAAAAGCTTCATACTTGAGACACCAGTCCTCCCTCTCCTGAGGTTACATGATGTGTTTTATGCCCCATCTTCACGTGAGGGAGGATGGTGGCAGGGGGAAGTTAAAAGACTCAAGCAGAAAACTGCAGTTTTATTGATCCTGTTGAGAAATCAGAGGTTGGACTTTTGGGTTTGTAGAGTACCTGGGAATTGGGGTGGAGGATGGGACTGTGGAGGGTGAGTCCGAAATACAGAAATTGTGAGTCCGAAAAGTGCATATCCTTAAGCATTACCTGATTCTAAAACTGCCTTTGCACTAAGTGATACTAAAAGCAGCTCAAGGAAAATAGTTGAAAGTCTGAATGATTTTGTGGCGATTTTAGCACCTGACCTCGTAAGGGAGATGACAGTTTGCAGCTTGAGTCCTGTCAAATCCAGGGGGCTTTTCATGAAGTTTATACTCTCCAGTTTTCTACTGATAGATAAAAAAAGCTATGGTTTAAGAACAAAAACTTTGTATCTTGATTAAGTTATCATTTCTACAACCCAGTAAAAATTGAAATAAACTGAAATCATTCTAACAAAGCCTAAAAACAAAGCTTAAAAAAATCAACATGATCTGTAAAATAATCAAATGAATGCCAGAAGAAAACCCGAAAAATTGTAGAGGAAAATGGACACATCCAGAGTCTCTAAATATAACATTCATAATACCCAGCATAACATAGAAATTAACAAAATGTGAAGAAATGGGAAAATGTGTCTTATTTTAATGAGAAAAACAATCTGTCAACTCAAACAAATACACAAACTAGTTGTTATAGTGAAGAGGTTTTTAAAAAGCTATGATGAATTTTGTAAGGAATCTATGAGAAAAGAATATAATGAATGAAGATACTGAGATGTTTTTCGGGAGAGATATGAAAATTATAAAACACGATAAAACAAACTATAGAATCAAGAGGAAATTCTGGAACAGAACAAGACAATATTTGAAGTAAAAAAATCCATTAGTTAAGATCGAAACCATATTAGGCAAAATAGTAAAAAAGAAATCAGTGAATCTGAAACACAGGTTATTAAATATTATCTACACTTACATGTATAGAAAAAAAAAGTTGAGAAACAAAACAAAACAGTAAACAACCCTAAGCACCTCAGAGACCTGAGGACCAAAATGAAGATTTCTACATATGTGCATTGGGAATCCCAGAAATGGAGGAAAGACAGGTAGGGCATAAATGTTTGAAAAAATACGTTTGAAGAAATCATGACCAAAACTTTCTAAATTTTATCACAGAGAAACTTATTTAGAAAGCTCAGAGAATTCGAAGAAGGTGAAAACAAAAACCAAAATCCAAAACATTGGTTCTTTTTAACTTGTGGACTTGGAACATTTTAATTACAGATACGACTGTCTGTTATGAAACCAAGCTAAAAAGCAACACATTCGTTACTTTAAATGGTTATAAAAGTAGTAAAGTTATGCCTATAGCACACTTTATTAATCGCGTATTGCTGAGTAATTGGGCTATTTCTAAGTCTTGCACTTGCACTTGGGCTATTTCTACATCTTTGCAATTGTGAACTGTGTACTAGAACCATGCGAGCACAAGTATCCCACTATGGAGTACTACTCAGCCATAAAAAACGGCCATCTGCTATTTTTTGACTATCTGTATGGAATTGGAAACCATCCTTCCAACATGACAAGAACAGAAACAGACACTTACATTCAATACCAGACTGGAGCTAATCAATATTTGAGTGTACCTACAGAAGTGAATCTCAATGAAAATTAAGCTTGAGGGAGGTGGAGGTGGGGATGGTAAATTCATACCTATCAGGTAGAGTGCACACCAGCTGGGTGAACTGCCTACTTACAACTTTGACTCAGTCTGTACAAAATCGAGTATGTAAACAAAACACTTGTACCGCCTAATATTCTGGACTAAGTAAAATTCAGTTAAATTTTAAACAAGTAGTAAAGTTATTGAAATTGCAGTTTGTTGCTGATTTAATAAGAGTATTGAGCACTGGAAAATGTCAAGGATTTGAACTGAGTATAAAGCATGAAATAAAAAGTAAAATAATAACCAACATATACTTCTAGACACATGTAAATATTATAATTGGCCAAATGATATTAATAACATCTTTGTTTTCTTCTTGTATATTGTAAATACACTATAAAAGCATCACTGTGTGAATATGAGAAAACTCTTTTAGAATTATCTATAGATACTTTTTTTTTCTTGGTGTGGCAAAGTAAGATATAACTAGCTAATGATGATAATTACATGAAATACTGAAGTTCAAAACTATCCATGGATGGTTTTCTAAAAGTAAGGGCCATGGAGAAGTTCAGAGAACTAATAAAGGGCATTACCAGACAGTTTACGAAAAAGAACTACCACTAATTAATTCCAATGATCAACTTAAGAAAGCAAAGCATTGTGAATCAAAACATTTTTAGCCTACTAAATTGGCTAAAATAATAGAAACACTATTAAGGCTATACAGTGAGTTCTAAAACCCAAATTTTGTAAAATGGGGGGTTGCATCAACTGACAAATTTGTAAGAAGGCCAGGGTGAGCTTGCTACATAAAATGGGAATGTGTAATATCCATATTTGCATCATTTCAAACAATCTTAGTGTAGGTTTTCATTATTAAGGAAAAAGTAATAGCTTTGGTGAAGTAGATTTTTATATGGTACTAAACAGAAGTATAACTAATAATTTCATGCTTATTATTTGACAAGTAATTTTGGGGCAACTGGTATCATTGTGAGCATAGTACATAAAAATCTTAGTCCTTGAATAACTGACTTCTAGAAGTGATATGTGTCAAAACCTTGATAATTAATAGATTATCTACAATCTATAAATAAATAAAATTTATTGTATAAATAAAATAAGTAAAATTTAATATCATGTAGTAGCCTTCACATAGTTTACAAAAATTCAGCTCTTGAAAGAAATTACTTGCTCAAATTTAGCTGTTTCAAAAAAACCCAAGTGCCAGACAAGGTTGCATTTGTGTGTGTCTATAGTATATCCCTGTGTTTGGAGGTGGAATGTGTAAACAATGAAAATGCCACAGCTTTCAAATATTCTTAAAAGATTAATAATATGATTTTTATGTAATAAGTATTAAATTGTTTATGTTATACTATTCAATCACTACATCCCCTCAAATTATAATACTTCAGAGTCTTTTTTAAATGTTAAAAATTGTCATAAAATACTATAGTAATAAAGGCATTTCTTGCAAATAATGACAACTGTTTATGATCATTTCCTGTTACATAACAGGATAATCATCACAGTCTTACTCATGCGACCCCAAACCAATTACATATTCATACTCTCTCTCTTCTCTGATCCTTAATTCACAACTAGCTATTTTATGCATTAAACTTTCCTCCAATATCAATTCAAAATTTATCATCCTAGAGTTATTTTGTATCCTTATAATTTCATCACCAAATTTTCTGTTCTAAGAAATATTCATATGCTTTATATTGTCCTGTACTTTCATAATAATTTGCAACTTGCTTGTGACTCTTTCCTACTTTCTCACTTCTTACAAGTTGTTAAGGAAGCTGTACAAGAGAATTACAAGAGAATTCTGTTGTAAGTAATTTCACTTGAGTAACTTTGGAAATCAATGTAGAGTTAAATTAATTCTAAGAGGCTAAACTATTTGCTATCTAGATATTTGCCTGTGGTAAGGTCTATAAATACTTAAGTAAAATTTTTATAAGTAGCTTTAGGTCAAAGAATGAATGGTGGCTAAATAACAAAGGTCAGCAACATCTGAAACTTGAAAATACAATAACTAAATATATTATTAATGGAAAGAATACATACTAAAGCAATTTCATTTCTTCTAAATCTTCTCTATTAATTCATCTTTTGATTATTGATTATTCATCTTTTTCCATTTATATGGTTTCAGTAATGTGAAAATACATTAAATACTAAAAAAAAGTTCTCTCTTTACAGGCTTTTTATTAAGTAATTAAATGCAAAAGGTAGGCTGGATAATTGAAGTTCATTCTACGGTTTAATAATTTCTAAAAAATGTTTTATTTCGAAGAAATATTCCTCCAAATGTACAGAATAAAGTTACAAATGTGAACAAATTGTATTGCTTATATTTAATAATTACAAGCATCATACTATATTTTTAACATTTGCAGTATTTTAAAGTATATTTTAGACATCATAACATTTTAATCTGCATACTTTAGTCACCTCCTTGAAACACAGTTTCCTAAATAACTAACATACCATTTTCATACATAATAAAGTTGACATACATTCTTTAATGTTACTTAAAAAGACAGGCTATTTCAAATTTACTTATATGTCCAAAGTCTATATCTCCTATTTACAATAGTTATGTCTCCATGTTGTAATCTGAAAATTCTTGTCCTCAAATATTTTACCTAGTGATTTTGGACAACTAGACAGTCTTGGACAACTAGACAGCAAGGAAGATTCATGGATTTTAAGATACTTAGTATGTTTCAAACAATTTCAGTCATTAGTTTTGTTAATATTTAAATGCTAACAACTTTAGCCAATAAAAGTCCCATCAAACTCACATCTATATTTCACAAATATACAAAGTATATTAAAAATTATAATAATTAGTTAAATTTAAAAACCATGTCTGAAAATGTATTTCTTTAACATTCTTCAGTCATTTTAGTTGTAGAGCTTTATGAAGCCATTGAATGGTTCAACAGTACCAGTTCATGATAATCAATAAGATTTTAAGAACATACTTTAAGAAAAAAGCAATCATCATTAAAATGTATGACTAAAAATGATACTTTAAATTTTGAGGAATATTTTTATAGTTTTAAAAATATGTTTAATTAAATATATATTTACTTGAAAAATCTTAATATAATAAATACAAAAAACTTATAAAATTCCTTCCTTCCTCCCTTCCTCCTTTCCATCTTCACTTCCTTTCTCCTTTCCTTCCTTCCTTATTACAATAGATTTAGAGGGTACAAGTGGTATTTTGTTACATGGTTGCACATTATAGTAGTGACCTAATGCATAATCCTTAGTCTTAAAAATATACTTGGACTAACAACCAACAATGTTCTTGGAAATCTGTATGAGAATTAAATTTCTTCTGATATATAGTCAGGTAATGGTCTTAATTCAATAATCCTGGGAAAAATGTCTGGAGGTTAGTGTCCTTTGGTAAACCATAAAGTTTAACATTAAATAAAATATTGTTCTTCTTAAAGTTCACATAGACTAGTATCTCAAAATCTGTTCACAACTGTAATACAGTATTTCTATTCTATGATGTCTGTGATTTCTAATTATTAAATTTTCATTATAGGGAACAAAAAATATTATTTAAGTTCAAGCTATTTATGGAGTTCTTCATTTAAATAAAAGGGGGGCATATATTCCAAAATATACAAACATATATGTGAGTGTATGTGTGTGTGTGTGTGTGTGTATATATATATATATATACACACACATACATATCGATCCCAGAATCTAATGTCTTAGAGATACACACACAAACACACATACCTGTCTTTAATGCCATCGTATAGGAAGCCCTCCTTAAAAGTTTCTAAAATATAGGTAATTAAATTGCCAAAGACAGATTTATGAATCGATGTAAGGATGCATTACCTAAACAAGTGCTAGTTTGCTTTTATAAATGGAAGTGTTTTTTTTGTTTGTTTCTTTTGAGACAGAGTCTCACTTTGTCATCCTTAGTACCGTGCACTGGTGTCATAGCTCACAGCAAGGTCAATCATTTGGGCTCAAGTAATTCGTTTGCCTCAGTCTGGCAAGGACTAGGACTACAAGCGCCTACCACAATGCCAGCTGTTTTTTTTTTTTTTTTTTTAGAGACAAGGTCTCACTCTGGCTAAGGTTGGTCTTGAACTTCTGCGATCAGGCAATCTACTAGCCTCCACATCCCTGAGTGCTAGGATTACAGGCGTGAGTAACTGCACCCGGCCTAAATAGTAGTTAATTGACCAAAGAAAGTTTGACACGAGTTTTAACAACCACTGAAGAGTAGTTCTAGGTGCTAACTAGGTTTAGTAAATATATCATGAATTGAACAAATTACTACAGGAAAATATGGTTTCATTTTCTTCACTGTGCTTTTCTAATAGGTAGATGAAAACTGTGCTTTGCATTCTTTCCAGATTATGCATCATTTAAACAAATTTTCTATTAATTTAAATTCATTTCAAAGTTTAAACTCAAATATTTTTGTTGTAGAAAGAGATATCATTAACAAAAGAAATTCATGTAAGTGCAAAAAATTTTGAATAAGTATTTTTAATATTGTCCTTCACCAACCACTTATGATTAGAAGAAAACAAGGTTGACTTTTGCTGCTTTCTCCTCAGTTTCCTCATCTTATTCATAATGCAAGTATGATTAGTCTTTAAAAAACCATTTCCCACCCCAAAGTCAAGTCATCGCCTGTTTTTTCTGTATCCTAAAAGCATTATGGTTTTAGATTGTATTCTACCACTAAAAAATTATTTTAAATAATTATTTAAATGAAATAATTTGGTAATTAGTAAAGGAGAACTTCACAGACTTCAGATATACTTTCAAAAATGTATTATGATTTTTATGTACTCCTTCTTCTATAAAGTAGGATAATACTTGGCCCTAACAGAATGGAAAATAAAGAAAAAATCCTAATTCTATTTATTAGGGAAAAAAACTTGCAGCAAAGTGATTTGTCAAATGAAGAAATATTGGGAAAATTATTATTAGAGATGGACACACATTTCTACTTTGGCCAAAGTCATAGATTTCTACATGTGTGAAATTTTGAAAAGGATTTTGAACCTAAAATTTATTATATTCAATTATAATCTCTGCCTCAGTAGATGGAAAAAAGATGGTTTTTCTTCAGAAACCATCCTTCATACTTATGTCTTTTTATAGGCATAAATATGAAAAACTTCCCTAAAACTAAATTAAATGCGGTGACTAAATGAGTCATTTTTAAGTAAGAGACAACATTCATTCCTTTATAGATGATATTAATATACTTCTATGAATTTCCAAGAAATCTATTATCCTGTCACAAACTTTAATTGAATTCTCTCTAAAACTTCTTTTATTTTATATTTTTGGTACAGATGTATACGTGTAATCCCCTCACCTGAATTAATGTGATTTTATCATTCTTGAAAAGGTTTTCTAGTTTGAAGTTCATAATACTTTGTATTTTCCCTGGTTTGCAGAATAACAGTCTAATGAGTGATGTAATTATTTACTGTTAATATTAATGTAGAAAATACAATATTTCCTTCAATTTGGAAAACAGTAGACTTTTTCCATTATAAGCTTATTAAAATAGGTATACTCTATTCTTGCCCATATTTTACTTATAATAGCATAGTAGGGTAAATAAGGAATAACTTAAATCGGTTTTATGTTAACTATATAGTTTTGCCTTATACTGAAAATTAGTGACATGGATATTTTATAAAAGTAATACTTCCTCATTTCAGTACTTGGATTCACTTTGAAAATTAAGAAAATTAAATTAGGAACACACTGAATTCCTTATATAGTATTATAGCTTAAAGAAATCATTTTCCAAAAAATATCTAACTAATATTGTTTATTAGTTAAAAACTGAAGTATATGAGAATGTGTAATAAAATAACAAATCAAAAATCATGTTATTTTTTCAAATCACTACAATTACTTTTTGATCATCCCTATATAGAATCCGAAAATCTAAACTTGTTTTGAAAACGAGTAAGAAATATCCCTAAGTGACTGTGTAAGTATAACAAACACTGGTAACACATTGAGACCAAATGTCTCTGAATGGCAAGTAATTTTGAAAGCATCAGTTCGAAAATCAAGACAACTTCAGCTTATCTCCGTAAGAGATATTTATGGTTGTTAAGGTTTCAAAATAATGAACTTTTCACTTAATTTACTGCATAAATTATTATAGTCTACGTAATATAGTAAGTAATTTAAAAGTTTTTTAGCTATATACACTTTTTCCTCATAGGTTAGAAACGGAATTGCATACGATTTTCTGGCCATTTGCTTTATACACGCAAACATTAACCTTGTTTATGAGACCATGTACAAATGTTCTGATTCAAAGTCTCTCTAAAGAGTTTCTTGCATATCTCTTGAGCATCTGATTTCTTAGAAATTAATGTGATAGCTTCCTCTATGTTTTGTCCATACTTCAAGTCATGTTCAAGGTATGAAATGCAAATTTATCTCCCCTAAAGCATTAAAGCCAGCTACAAATTACTTTAATTAAAACATATTCAAACCCGATCTCAACAGGTTTTAAAAAGAAAGTTGGTAGAGGATAAAACTGCACTTTATAAGATTTACAATGCTCTCTTTGCAGCCCTGTACACTGCCTTCTATCACTGGCCAAGGAACTCCACAATACATAGAAACCTTAGCCATGAAACAATGCCTTTTATATTCATTATCATTGATAGTACCACTTCTCTTAATTTATTATAACACAACTCTTTAACTCTTAAGACTAAGAATTTAAAAGTATAATGTTTTAACAACATTATATTATGAATGTGTAATATATACATTTAAAATGCAATTTTAGATCTATTTTTCCTCTAGCATATGTGTACCTTTAGTGATAATTATCAATAAACTAAACATTTTTTGTGTTCCAAACTCCAGGCAAGGCAAACCTCAACCATGATAGAGTTATCGAAATAATTTAGTGGATCATGACTGCCCAGTTGGGATGTGGGGAGAGAGAGTGGACTAGAAAATGTAAAATATGAGACAGTAACAAAAAAGTGTTAATTTAATAATTTTTTTAAAAAATAAGTTTTTGTATATGTGCATATTGAGATGCAATGTAAGCAATATCCGCACCAAAAAAAAAAAAAAAATTGAAAGACACTTTGTGGAAGAATTAAAGGAAATTTGCAGGAAAGCTATTTCTTCAGCTGTTTAAAATATAATATAAAATTAAAACCTACTGAAGGCACTGCCGTGGTTTGCAAATACTAAATCTCCCACACTTTTTTAGATTGATAGGCATTAGTCCTTATGTATCCATAAATAAAATGTACTGGTTTCTTGTTTTGCAAATGTTATTAAGTTGTTCAAATTAGGTCTTGCATTTGGGAAGGTGTCCTATGTTTCTTGATCACCAAGTATTTTGAACTCATGATTCCCTGTTTTGAAGACCTAAAATAACAACTTGGTCCTCAAGTGACAAGAAGTCATTTAATCCCAAGACTGGCCTGTCTGCATTCTGTGATATTACAGCCAGCCTACTTCCCTTCCCCTGGGGACAAGTCTTTCCCCCTACTCACTACTCCTTCCATGCTGGGGACCCAGACTCTTCTGCGACTCTCTTTTCCCTGTGGCTCCCGTTTTTTTCTATTGCTCCCTTTAAAACTATTACATGCGTTTTTTGTTTTTTTGATGTTGTTTTGTTTGTTGGTTGGTTGTTTTTTTCTCAGGACCTTTAGTAATCTATCCAATGCCCCAATATCACTACGTAGAAAGGATGCTTTAAAAAAATGCAGTGAAGATCCTACACAAAAGTAGTAAAATAATTAAGTAGTAAATAATTTCCCCCAAAAAGGAGAGGCCAATTGCTCCTGAAAGAATATTCCAACTACTTCCTACCTCTATAATTATGAGAACTGAGTGGTGTACAAGCTGTCACTTCTGTCCCTCTTAAACAGATCAAGATTCCATCTCTTTCCCCAGGTAGACACCTATTTACGATGCTGATAGCTTTCCCAAGACTCTGTCTCAACATCCTACATCAAAAGGTAAATTGAATTACTCCTCTTTGGTGTCCCCAGAACTAGGAAACTCAAATACTTCCACATCATTCTTCACCCACCCATCAATATGAATAGATCTATTCTCCATCTCCTCTTTCTTTAGGGTTTGAATATTTCATAACCATTTTAGGAGCTGATTACCAGCATTTTAAATAATAAATTATTAAAAGGATGGCATATATTTAAAACCACACTGAAATAGAAAGCATCTTTTACATTTTAATTTATTTAAGACCTGTTTTTCACCACTTTGCATCTCTAGTATTACAGAAAACAACACACACACTCACACACACAAAAAAAAAAAACAGAAAAAGAATTTTTTTTTCTCATCCATAAAACTGGGATAAATCAGTATGTATTTCAAAAGGTTCTTCTACAAACTATGAAAAGAATTAATGTACATAAAGTCCTGGGAACAACGTCTGAAGCATAGTAAATGCAATGAAAGCTGTATCACTATAATTATTACTATTACTGATGCAATTGCCATCATTATCAACCCCATGTGAGAGGTCTATGATACTTAATACAGAGAGGGAAAAACACGTATCAGAAGGAGATGCATTTTTATTGAATCTTAACTCACTGAAAGAGAGATACTAGTATTATAGAAGATACTATTATTTTATAAGTTTCAGGTTCCTCATCTATAAAATGAGAATTACAATAAATGACAGAATTGTTGTGAGAATTAAATTTGGAAATACAGGCAGAACAGCAAGCAAACAATAGGGGCTCCTTGAATTTATTCTGCTCATCAGCTCCTAAGCCAAATAGTAACAAGATGGAATTCTGCCTATTCATTATGCCAGTAATTTCCTAACTTTTACTGGGAAACGATGGTTTTCTTTATTATAGATAAATGCCCTAAATTACTTTGTATAACACAAAAGAGATGAAACCTGTCACTAAAATAAATAATACACACAAATTAACAATTATACAACTTAAAAACCAAGAATAAAGAAACCAATACTTGATTTGTGACATTTTCCTTATCTCAAATTTTAACTGTTAGTTGCCACGTTCACTACCTTTTCCCTTAGTTTCTTTTAAAAATGACCTATCTTATTTTGTCACAGTGCCTTTAGCCTTTATAAAGTCCAAGCTTTGATACGCCTATATTTTATAAACCAGTGGATTCAATCATGGTGTCTGTATTTACTCTGTAAATACTGATGATGAAAAAGCTTCATTACTTGACCTGTCTACAGCTTTTATTTCTTATCACTTTTTTCATATTTTAATAATTAATCTGCTTATGTAATTCAGGTAAAGTTTGATTTTTTTAACTTCTAAATTTTTTCTTATCTCACAGAGGAATATAGATCATTTTCTTTAACACACTTTTAATTTCTGTTTCAGTAATGGGAAGAATGGGAAAAAAACAAACTAGATAACTTTACTCTAGTTCAAGGGTGTCTCACGTGTGGCCTGAAGCCCCATGGGCAGCATGTTGACTTTGGGAGAACTTTTTTGTTTATCTGTGGTGTCAAATATCATGAAAAGGAAAAGTCCACAGGGACCTCGGTTTGCTAATCAGCATTCCCTAATGTTTGTGCATGTAAGATGTGGTCCGAACAACTCTTAGTTCTTCCAATGTCTTGGAAAAAAAATAAAAAGACAGACACCCCTACTCCAGATTGTGTATAAATTTTCACATTTCCCTTGCTTAAAAAAAAAAAAAGACCCAAATTTTTTCTCTTTCTGATTAATGGCCTATTTCTTTTGAATAGGTGTTTTTCTTCTCATCTCTGCCACGTTGCCACTTAGCTCTGATCATGAACAGTGAGCGAATAGGGGCAATGTCAGCACTCTGGGTTCTCTGGACCGGCTGATCTTTGTAAAGTACAAACCTTAACTTCAAGAGCTAAAATTAATTTTGTCCTTGTGAAAACCAAAATTCTAAACAGGTTCCATTTGAGTGTAGGTACTTGTATAAGGATATTTGTTGGTGTTATTCACAAATGGAATGGCATTTTTAAAACCAAAACATAATAATATAATATTATCAGATAATAATATATTATCTAAGACAATTTATACATTTTAAATGTATATATTTAGATAATTTTTCCACGTTAAATTTTTTTAACGTGGAAATATAATTTTAGTTTTAGACAATTTTTTCATGTTAAAAAAATTTATTTTTATATGACTTACACTTTCTTAAATAGAGAAGCACTCACTTATCACTGATCAAGAAATTAAATGTATCTTTAAGAATGGCAAAAAGATAGTTATCTCCATTTCATTAATCTCTTGATCTTTTTGGATAGTGTTTTATCTTTGTTAACAAATTACAAACAGCAAGTCTGTGATTATATATCACTTTAAAAGAAACTCTGCTTATGCAGTTCATTCTGTTTCTGTTTCTGGGTTAGCATAAAAAAATCATTTGAGGCTGGGGATAATGGCTCAGGCCTGTAATCCCAGCACTCAGGGAGGTCAAGGCAGAAGGATCACCTGAGGTCAGGAGTTTGATGTTGCAGTGAGCTCTGATACTACTGCACAGCAGTCAGGACAAGAGAGCAAAACACTGTCTCCAATAAATAAAGGACATTTGAAAGTGGACAGGTAGCAATAGGAGTATAAGGAATCTATTCAAATTAAAAAACTTTTAAAAAACATTGTAATAATAAGAAATACGTATCATTAGCTACAAATTTGATATTGTTAATCACATTACTATTAAACACCTTTCTTAAAGTACAGCCATTAATTCTTAAGATAGTCACACACAACATCACTTATTTTCCTCAGTTTCTTTCCATTGCAAAATTTGGCATAGGTTGGCCCTCCATAAAAACTTGTTAAATGCATTCAGGAAGAAAAGAATGAGAAAACGTTAAAATCAATAGTCGTCTTTGGTAATTTTTAGTTGAATGATTAGTTAATTTTGAAAACTGCCGTATTTGTGGTACTTAGATCCCTATCAATTATTTATTTACTACACACTTATTGAGCAGCTACTATATGAAAGGCTCTAGACAGATGCTGAGGACATAGCAAAAAATCAGACAGCTTCACCTTACTAGTTTGGACATTATGAAGCAGGAGGTAGAGTAAGATAGTGAACATCTAATCCCATAATTTATTATTTAATTATAATTATAATAGGCATTCCAAAGGGAAAGTACAAACTCCTGGGAGACAATAAATAAGGTATAACCAGGCTTGAAGGGTAAGGAACTCTTTCCTGAAAAAGTTTTAAAGTGAACAATGCCTGGTAAGATGAAGCAGGCTCCAAAGCCACAGAGATGCTTCTTAAATGCAAATTGGATTATGTCACTCCTTAAGAACAAAATTCACATTCTTTATTGCATCATCCTGAAGGCTTTTTAAACTCCTCTCTCATTCCACCTTGCATTGCTTCCCCTTCCTTCAAAAGCCAGGCCACTAGCATATTAAATGCTGTTTACTGTGCTCTGTCTCCTGTTTAAGGACTTGTATGTCTAAAACACCTTGGCCTTTCCATTTATTGTCTGACTAAATCCTACACATCCTACAGGTCTCTAATTAGATCCTATTTCTCTAATGGAGATTTTCCCAACCTCTGTGGTTGGAATAGGTGCCTCCTCTGTTATTTCAGAGTATCCAGTATTTTTCATAATACTTCATTTTCCTCACAACACTAGAAGTCTCTGTTTACTTATTAATAGCTCCTGCCAGGGTGTAAACTTCATAATGACACTATCTATTGTTTTTACTGTTGATCAGTAGGTAATTGTTTCCTGACATACTCGGGATTTCACTCCATTGTATTCTCCATAACATGACAGAACTCTCTATTGAGGCAACCAAATTTTCAATCATACTTAAAACATTACAATAGTGTGTGTACACTTTCTATATATATTTAATGACTAACTGAATGGAGTCAGAAATAAAGACCCTAAAAAATTAGAGATAGAATATTGATGCACCTGAAAGGAGTGATAAAGTTAAAACAGAAACTTTTGAAAGGTGAATCCTAATTTTTTTTCTTTATGCATATTTGACTTATTTAAATAAGTCCACCCCTTTAAGATGATTACTTTCTGTTTCAATTTCTTGTTCTCTAGTTCTTAAGCATTTAAAATGAAGCATCCTATAATCAGTAGAAAAAGGTAACAAGGTATTAGAAAAATGATTTTAGAAAAATAATATCAAAAATATGTAAACAGCATTTACATAGATAAATTGAAATAGGTAGATTAAAAAAATTTAAAGTTCTTATAAAATGTTCTAGCATTGACATTACTTATTCAAGTTACACATAGAACTGACCTTAATAGGCTATAATCTAGAGCCTAGAAAATGACAAATTATCATCAATTTTCTTATTTTCAAATAATCTGTATTTTTATTAAAAATATTTAAAAGACATCAAAAGTTATAAGTAATAATATGAGAAAGATAAGAATTTCCCTAGCTCCATGTTTGAACAAATGTTAAACTTTGATTTTATTAATTTCATATTTTTTGCCTTGAAAAAATAAATTTTTACAAATACCACTAAAGGTCACATCCCTTGCTCTATTCCATGACCATGCTCTAAGCCAACTGCTATCTTAAAGCTACTGTGCATTTTTTAATAACTTACTGTATATCTATACTTTTCTAATAAAATGTATATTCTTAAGAAGTGAAACCCTATGTTAAAAATACTATTTCATTAAAATGAGATTATCTTGAAAAAGATTAAGTTGGGGCATTCGTATTTTTGAAGACAAAACTATAATTTAAATGACTAGAAAGAGCATTGACTTTCTGACCTACAATCATAAAATTTGTGCTTTTAATAAAATATTTAACTCATTGTGATTTTAATGTATACTCATTAGGATCTGAGTATATATTGTACTGTAAAACAGCAGCTAATCAAATACTGTTTCCAATTACATATGATGAATGTTTATAAGGTGATATTTTAATATAATAGCCATCAACATTTCCCCATAAATACAGCTTGATTTTTATATAAAATCCAAAATGTCAGCAATATATTTTAAGAATATATCAAAGTAAAACAATTCATAAAGAATTTTGAAGCATAAAATATCTTCAATGTAATGAAAATAAGATATTATTTAAGAGAATAACAATAGTGTGGTGATGTGTAACTGCAGCTTTAGTTATTGAGGAGGCTGATACCTTGAGCCCACATGTTGAAGGCTGCAGTGAACTATGATTATGCTACTGTGCTTCAGCCTGGGTGATAGATTAAGACCCTATCTCTCTTTTATTTTTTTATTAAATCATAGCCGTGTACATTAATGCAATCATGGGGGACAGTGTGTTGGTTTCATTTACAATCTGAAATATTTTCATCAAACTGGTTAACGTGGCCTTCATGGCATTTTCTGGGTTATTGTGTAATGACCTTTATATTCTGCATTCAGTAAGCTTCATCTGTACCTTTCTAAGATGTACCATAGGTGTGGTCCCACCAATTACCCTCCCTCCACCCTCCTTCCCCTCCCCGCTTTGCCCCTTTTCCCATACTCTTATGCTATAATTGGGTTATAGCCTTCATATGAAAGCTATAAATTAGTTTCATAGTAGGGCTGAGTACACTGGATACTTTTCTTCCATTCTTGAGATACTATGCTAAGAAGAATATATTCCAATTCCATCCATGTAAACATGAAAGAGGTAAAGTCTCCATATTTCTTTAAGGCTGCAAGACCCTATCTCTTAAAAAAAAAAATTAAAAACAAAAGTTAAATGAAGTTCTTTCATTGGGCAATAATTATCGTGCTACTAAGAAATTCTGTATTCAGACAGTGGTAAACAAGATGGAGCGTACATTGCTATGGGGAAATCGACACTTAATTAGTGCTAGCAAGGAAAGAATGGAGGATAAGGGGATAGAGAATGATGAATTGGAAATTCTCTTTACCTATTTTAGACAGACTGGGTAAAGCCTTTTGCAAGGGTTGAATGACATGAACCTTAGCAAAGAACATCTCAGAGAAAAGTACAAAGAATAGAAAAGAAGACCAGTGTATGGAAGCAGAGTGAGGAACAGAGTTATAGGGGATTAAATTACAGAGGTACACCAGGCCTGGTCACTCCCAGGATAATACTTCATTCTTTGCATTTTGGTCTTACAGCTAAAGAAAGCTATTGGGGTGTTGAACAAAACAATGATATGATCTAATTTTAAAGAATCTCTTTAGCTATTGTGAGGATTATATGGCAAGAAGCAGAAAAAAGGCAGACTAATTACTAGCTATTGCTAGGCTAAGAATAAGATAGCAGTGGTTAAATAAAAATTACGATGTGGTCAAATTGAAACTAATTTAGATAGTATAAAGGGATCAAGGAGGACCCTCATGTTTATTGACTGTACAATTAGGTAGGGTTATTTTATTGTTAAAAATGTAGAATAATAACACAGGTGTGGTCCTGTATACTGTGTGGTCCTATATACTGCTTGTATCAATAATTTCAATGAACATGCCAAGGGCACACCTTTATATATTTAATACATTTATAAACAATGAAAACCTCAGAAATACTTTTAACTCGATATAAGAAAGATTTCATGGGCATTTAGACTAATTTAGAGACGGATATGTCCCCTCAGTAATTAACAAGCTAGCTATTTATGGGCCTATCTAAATATAAATAGAGGAGTCACACCACCAAATGGAAAGGTACAAGCTTATTTAGATTGTATCTTGGCCAACTGCCACATCTTATGATTGAAGAAATATACGCCCAAAGACACACAGAATCTTGCTCAAAATCAAGCATGAATTCAAAAGCAGAGCCAGCATTCATGAGTTCCACCAAGAGTTGTATGTAAAGAAAATTCAGGTGCTAGGACAAAATGTTCTAGTTTTTCACAAATAAAGCTTTTGAGTTAGTTCATTCAGATTTGTCATGTCTTTTTGGCTTCATTTACTAATTCATATAATAAGTATATGTTAAGCACCTTCAACATAAAATGCACTGTGAAGGCTTATTCATAAGATGTAATATTTGGAGCATCTTCAAGTTATTTCATTTTTAGTTTCAAAGTTATAAGTAAATTTACAGAGAAAATAGAGTGTTATAATCAGTTGGCTCATATCCTTTTGCAAGGAGGTAAAACATAAATAAATTCAGTAAGTTCCGGGTGCGGTGACTCACGCCTGTAATCTCAGCACTCTGGGATGCTGAGGCAGGCAGATTACCTGAGCTAATGAGTTCAAGACCAGCCTCAGCTAGAGCAGGATCCTGTCTCTAAAAAATAGCCAGGCATTGTGGTGGCTGCCTATAGTCCCAGTTACTTGGGAGGCTGAGTCAAGAGAATCACTTGAGTCCAAGAATCTGAAGTTGCTATGAGCTGTGATGCCATGGCATTCTACCAGGGGTGACATTGTGAGACTCTGTCTCAAAAAAAAATTAAATTAAAATAAATACATAAATAAATTCAGTAAATGAAACCTCAGATACATTCTCTGATTTTTATTACAAATGTATTTTATTTTATTTATTTATTTATTGTTATTTATTTATTTACTTTTTGAGACAGAGTCTCTCTATATCATCCTCAGTAGAGTGCCATGGTGTCACAGCTCATAGCAACCTCAGACTCTTAGGCATAAGCTATTCTCTTGCCTCAGCCTCCCAGTAGCTGTGACTACAGGCACGTGCCACAATGCCCGGATATTTTATTATAAACTCATAAGCATTGTATAGTTGCTTTAAAATCTTAAAGTGTAGATATGTACTGCCATTCCCGAATGGCAACAAGAAACAGAAAAGAATACAAATCAATCAAACTAGCATTGAAAGATTTTGTGAAGCAAAACTCATAATTTTCTTTATGCCAGAATTTTTACTGGGACTCATTTTTGAAAACCATTTCAAAGATGGAGAATGTACTAGACTAGTCCGAGAAATTAAAATAGTGTCTCACGCCTCTATCTCAGAACTTCGGGAGCCCAATACAGGAGAATACTTGAGCCTAGGATTTTAATACCACCCTAGTGAGACTCCATCTCTACAAAAATAACTTTTTAAAATTACATTGGTATGGTAATGCCCACCTGTAGTCCTGGCTACGTGGAAGTCAGAAGCTAAAGTACAAAAATCATTTGAGCTCCATAGTTAAGCTTATAGTGAACTATGATCTTGTCTGTCCAGCCTGGACTACAGAGAGAGACTATGTCATAAAAGAAAATAAAGGGAAAAAAAAGGAAAGGTATAAATGAGAGAAAGGAAAGAGAAAGAAAAGAAATAAATACCAAATATTATTTATTTGTTTAAATCTCTAAGAGGTATTCCCAAATAATCTTCATCTACACTAACTAGTGTATAACAGTTTAAAAACTAATTTTCTTGAAAGTTAATATGACATTTAGCTCTTTCTTGAACAATCTCTCCAAGCTGTATTATTTTTTAAGACACGGATAGAACAAAAGTAACCATTAATGTGAACAATATCACATCTGCCACAAGAGATCTATGTGTACACATCTTTCTACACCTGTTGTGGAAACTCGGAAGACGGTATTTCTCACTAATTGAATCAAGATAAAGCAAAAGACTCTGTTGGCTCCCGTTCTCTATCTTTCTCAACTGCTTCAATTACTTTATAAATCTCTAGAGTCTGTATTCCTTGCCCATAGATTAACTCCAACAATGTCACCACCTTAAATCCAGACTAGGATGATGTTTTCATCTCATAGTATCTCCATGTAAATAGGACAGCTTTTGCTTTCAAAGTCATCAACAGTTCATAATAATAGAAACACAAAGAAAATTGTTTCCCTTATTAATTTTTTTAAAATCTGAAATACTATCCTCTCTTCTCTCCCAGACAATTGTCCCTAAATTCCTTTGTGTTTAATTGACCTGCTCAGTTAACATGGCTATTGTTCAAGGCACAGAGCATATCCTAGAATATAAAATGAAAAATGCTAAAACCTGAATGGAAAAAATCAGGGGGACATATAATTTTACCCTACTCACCTCAGAGGAGAATGAATTATAAACTATACAAGTATATAAAATATGAGATGTATGGGATATAGAATTCAAGCTTATAAAAACTATAGAGGTCTGCTTCATTTTGGCACACTTTATCACTGGGTGAGTCTCCGTTGAAATATCTGAAATATTCTGCGAAACTCTGTGGTTATTCAGTTTTACTCATATAATATAGATAAACATAGGCATTAACTAAGTGAACAAGACAATATTGACCTTGGAATGGAATTACAATAATGGGGCACATAAATGATGTTTCAGCCAATGACTGGCTGTGTAGACAGTGGCCTACCTCTTCCATATGATTATAATGGAGCTTGCCTAATAGAGGTACTATTTTTAAAGTCTTTAATAACATATTTTTCCCTTTTCTATTTTAGAACACAAGTACTTACCATTGTGTTACAATTGCCTAGAGCAGTGCTCCTCAACTTTCCTAATGCCTCTTAATGCCTTGACCCTTTAATACATTTGCTCATGTTGTGGTGCCCTCCAACCATAAAATTATTTTCTTTGCCACTTCATAACTATAATTTTGCTACTGTTATGAATTGTAATGTAAACATCTGATATTCAGGATGTATTTTCATTGTTACAAAGGGTTCGCGACCCACAGGTTGAGAACCGCTGGCCTAGAGTGTTCTGTGCGGAAAGGTTCTGCACATTGCCTCCTAGGAGCAATAGGCTGTACAATAAAACCCAGGTATATAGCAAGCTCTACCATGTAAGTTTGTGTAAGGCCATTCTATGATGTTTACATGATGACAAGATTGCTGAATGATGCTTTTCTCAGAACATATCCCCATCATTAAGCAATACAGACTATATATACAAACATATATATGGACTCCTAGAAGAGAGAGTGCAGAAAATCTGCTCCTAACCTACGTGTTTGAATGGTACTGTGAATGTTGACAGTTTCCCGAAGTTGTATATCTCAATTATTTTGTTAAATTACATGGATTATATGAGTTGTGGGAGAGATTACTAACTAGATGAAATATATAATAATTAATTATGGAAAGTCAAAAATATGAAATATACATATATCTTTTCTAGAACTTGACATATTTTACTAAATATTGAAGATATTAAAATCAATGCAAACATAAGATCCATACAAAAGGTGCAATGTCAATGCAAAGAAAAACTTTAAAAAATAAGGCAATTATAAAAAACAGCAGGAGAGAAATAGCAAAATAGCTTTTCCCTTAGTAGTCAACAATAAGCAAAAATCTAGAAATAGCTGCAAGAACACCAAAAGGTAGTAAATCCTAGTTTGTAAGTTTTCCCTCATCATAATGAACAAATAAACAGAACAATAAAAAAGTCAACATTCTTTGCAGTGGGGCATATAACAAATAACATATAGAAGAGTCCCTTTAAACATAGTAAGGGCACAATAAATATTAATAAAGCACAATACTTAAACGGCCCAAATTGAAATACTTTCATTCAAGGAAATCCTTTACTTGCATTCAAGTAAAATGAAGAGTGTTAGCCACGTCCTAATGAATTATGTGTTTAAGGCATAACCACCATTTTTTTTTTTAATTTCTGCAGATCCTTTCATTATGTTCTATGATATTTCATCGGGAGTGTATGGTAAGTGTTAGAAGTCACCTTTTATAAATGTCAATGGAGAGGGTTACTTTTGTCTATTAGGCACTCAGTTCCCTTCCCCTTCACCAGCTACCCTTCCCTCCCAAATTCCAGAGATCATTTCTGTGGAAATGAGTATTTTACAAAGCTAGACAGAATACTCTTTTTCTTAATGAAATTCTAGTATTTATTTTTTTAACTTTATTCAAATTACTACGAGGGTACAATATTTAGGTTACATTGTTCTCACTTCTAGGGTAAAGTTCCATTTGTAGAAGAGCCCCTCACCCAGGGGGTGTGTTACACACCCTCACAATGTGCGCATTAGGTAAGATCCTTCCTTCTGCTATATATTTTCTCCCCCGCTCTTCCTCCCGCTTCCTTATACCCTTGGAAAGGGCTATAATAGTGTCTTATTGTTCTTAGGAACGTGTAATTATTTATACATTGATTTCATATTAGTACAGAGTACAGTGGTTATTTATCTTTACATTCTTGTGATAGTTCACTAAGAAGAATGTATTTCAACTCCATCCAAGTAAATGTATACAATGTAAAGACAGAATAATCTTATCCTTGCAAAACCTTGTGTCCTTTCTCATAGCTCCATCCTGCCCCATGTACTGTTTTTTTTCTATTTACAGTGACCCAAATTCTACATTACACTTTCAAACTATAATTTTAACTTTCTAGAACAAATGATGATCTTGAAAACTCTTTGTCTCCTTTTCCATGGTGTCCTAAACCCCCCACTGTGGGATTCTGCTGCTGCTCTGTAGTCTCATGGACCAGAAGGAGCAACCCAGAAAATTAAGACAAAGAACACATTGGACATTGTGGACACAGGTGCAAAGACACATGGGCGCAGGGCATGTACCATGTCAGGGTGTCTGGATTGAAATAGCCTGAAAACAATGAGTTCCACTGCGGAGAGAGTGTTCAAGATGCTTTACGGGTAAATAAGTGAGACAAAAAGGTCTTTGAAGTATGGTAGAGCAGGTACCAGAGCGGGAGGAACAGGGCTCCTAGAGTAAGAGAGAGGACCAGGGAGAGAAAAGCTGGGGCTTAGGTAAAACTTACCAAAGATGTCTGACACTTGACCCACTTCACATAACAGTGTTGGTCTCAGAACAGAGTGGAAATCTGAGACTGCAGGATCTGCAGAAAGAAAAGTAAAAACAAAGAGAGAGACAGAGAGAGAGAGTAGGGGGGATGGAAGTCACCTCCCACTTCTCTCTCTCGCAATATGCTTATCAATTTCTTGGTAAAAGAACATGGATAATTCAGTCTTGCTTTTTTTTTTGTAGAGCCAGAGTCTCACTTTATTGCTCTGGGTAGAGTGCTGTGCCATCACACAGCTCTCAGCAACCTCCAACTCCTGGGCTTAGGCGATTCTCTTGCCTCAGCCTCCCCAGTAGCTGGGACTACAGGCGCCCGCCACAGCGCCCGGCTATTTTTCTGTTTTGCAGTTCAGCTGAGGCTGGGTTTGAACCGGCCACCTTTAGTATATGGGGCCGGCTCTACTCGATGAGCCACAGGTGCCGCCAATAATTCAGTTTTTCAAATAGGAAAATAAAAGAAAGAAAAAATCGTACTTTTTGGTAATTCACTGGGTTTCTCACAGATTTCTCAATATGATCTGTACTTAGTAGACCTGTCATATTCAGATTTAATGAGATGTAAGACAAGTTTTAACAAAAAAAGTTATTTCCATAATTGTGAGTTTAGAAATATGAACCCTTATATATAAGTACACATGCCCCTACATACATATAAATCCTTATATTTAGATATATGCTTACATAGTTATTACAATTAAAAACTTAAACTATGAGATTTTCCAATGCATAGGTAATATGTTACTAAATTTATTGCTGTCACAAAAAGCAGATGAGAATAATTAATAGTTTTCATAAGTTTCAAACTTGTTCTACAAATGACAAGTTTTCCTACAAGTGACAAGACTAAGATATTTTTTAGTTCAGACTCATTTAGTATTCAAGAATCCATCAGTAAAAAAATGTTAAATACTTGTTTTGTGTTTCAATAACACTTACAATCTTTAACTTAATTTTGTATTTATTTCCTTCACAGAAAGGTAAAACATTTTATATGATTTTTTAACCTCTATTTTTACACTTAATTAGGTAAATTTAGGATGCTCAATAAGTAAGCCAAGTGCCATGGAGTGAGAAACTGCATGCTTAGACTAAGAATTCAGCATATAAAAATATAAGCAAAAGAATAAAACAAAAGAACACTTTATATTCTATTTTAAATAATTTTTGAAGAATTTTTAAAACAAAATTGCCATAATGTAAGACTATTTCACAGAGGAGGAAAGATCTTAAAAACTTGGAGTTTTTCATAGACCCAAGGCACATATGACATCTATAATTTAGTGAAATTCTATAAATATGTTCACTGAAGAATGTGCTTTGAATTCTAAAGCCACTTCTTATTGAAATTTTAAATAACTAGGCAATTAACATCTTAAAGCACATGTCACACGTATTTTTTTTTTTGCACTCCCTTAGCAAAATTCTCATAAAGGGTAATGCCTGGAGAGAATGCATGATGGATATTTTTGGTTTTAGGGTTTCTGGAATGTATTTGCTTTCCAATATATACATAGCAGTCAGCACAAATAAGGGCACTAGTTTCAAGGTCCTCTGTCAGTGCTGCCTATAATACATTTTTAATTTGACAAGTAAAGTATAGTGTTTACTATATTCTTTACTAATATTCTTTTTCCTATTTATTTTTAAATTTTATTTTAATTTTTGGGGGTACACTGTCTCCATTTTGGTATTTTCAAAAAATCAAACTGTAAAAAGCTTTCCCATATACCCCCCAAAATACAACAAACAAACAAAAGCCTCAAATTTCTTTCTTCACCAAGAGATTATCATAACATGCTACTATAAATTATTTTAATGATATATAATGAAAGAAAAATAATCTGATACGAAAATAAATTTCCCTTTCATAATGAAGTTCATATTTATTCATTTACTTATTTATTTTTTTATTTTTCTTTGAATTTTTGAGACAGAGTCTCACTTCGTCACTCTTGGTAGAGGTCATGGCATCAGCAATCTCAAACTCTTGGACTCGAGTGATTCTCTTGCCTCGGCCTCCCAAGTAGCTGGGACTATAGATGTTGAAATGAATTTCAATAAAACATTTATGACAAACCATCTTCTTAACTATTTCTCTAAAATTATAAGAAAGTGATTAAAAATACTAAGATGTTATGATGATAATCTTTTGGGAAACAACTTAATGGATATTTTGAAAGTGTTTAAGTAGTAAAATAAGTCAACTGTCCCATAAAAATTAGAATACTCTTCTGATATTTAAATCAGCATCAGTTACCTGATGTCTCATTTCATTTAAAATAAAAATGGTACATTTTAAGTGTGATTTTCCAAGAAATAAAAAACTTATCAACACTGATTTGTAATCTACTTTACCCATAATTTAGTTCGAATTAGTTCCAGAGAAAGAGACTGGCACCTCTTGGTCTTGAAATCTGCCATTGTCACCCTTCTTCCTCTGCACCAGCCTGACTGGCTCCTGTGTTTTCCTTATACTTGCCAATCATTCCAGGTGGGAGGGCTTTGCACTAGGTGAAACCCCTCCCAAGAACACTTTTCCGCAGGTACTCAGATGGCTCATCCATTCTCTTTAGTTTTACTCAAACACTACTGTCTCAGTGAGATCCGCCCAACTCTGGTGCCATTTCACTATCAATCACTCTTATCTCACTACCTTATTTATTTCTCCTTAGTCTTTAGACTCACACTATTTGATAATAATTTATATATGTAATTATTTTCTTTCGCTACTGCTAAAATATGAGCACCCTGAAGACATAAGCTTTGTCTTTTCTGTTCACTTTTATGTTCCTGAGTCTTAAAATTATATCTGGCACATCATAGATGCTCGATAGGTGCTTGCCTTCTGAACAAATAAATACGATTGGTAGCTGGCATTTTGCAGAGTACAAAGCCGCCTGACTTCCAGTTAAATCCTGTTAAATAAGAGGCACCAATGGGAAATTAAAAGCAGGAGGAGAAAAGGGGTCTTTCTCTGGCAGCAGAGACAAAGCTGGTGCTTACTGGCTCTGCCTCCTGCAATAGCTCCTGAGATGTGGACTCCAGCAGTGGCCAAGATGGGTCCAGGAACTTCAGACTTGCTGAAAAATGAAGGTCATAAGTTTGAGGAGCGGAAGTGAGCAGAGCATCACTCCCCTCTGAGGTTTGGGTGAGCACTTTCTTTTTGCCTTCTCACCCTGGGTAACAGTAGTATCCAGCAGTTACACAATATTTATGTTGTGTTTACTTTCTTTTTATTCTTCCACCTCTCTTGCACTTTGTAAACTATTTAATGTTCTAAATTTTCTCTCTTTGAATTAACTAGGGAGGTTTTTGTTGTCTTGTCTACTTAAGATTAATAAACTACTATTTCGAGAATTACTTTTGGCCAAGAATCTACTCTACCACAGTGTGCCCATTGTTCGTAACGCAACAATGATGAAAAAGAATGCCAAGGAGTCTCCACTGCCCTAGGACTTTCCATGGTCTTGTTACACCTTTTCATCATCTTTATACCTTATAATATGCTGAGATATTCAACAAGCAGTAAGTGTTGTGACGTTGGCATAATTATCCTCATCTTCTGTAGTAAGCCAGAATGATATTTTTAGGTTCCCATACTTTAATTGGACACATAATAGTTAAAAAACATTTCCCAGGACAATGTTTAACTTTTATTTTAGTAGTACATATCCCATATTTAATATGTTTGGCAGAATTGACACATTAATACATAAAATGATCATATACAAATATTTTCTAATAATACCATTTCTATGACTTGTTAAAAGAGGATTAGTAGTGACCCGAAATGTCTTAAAAATCGTAATTACACTTATAGGATCTCACTCAGCAAATGAAAGTGGGATGTTCCTTTGCAAAAGGAATTCTGTAACACACTCTTTTTTACTTTTTACCTAAGAACCAAGACATCATTTTCATCCATTCCACAACACAGAAAGACTTGTTCCTTTATTTTAAGTATGTTATAAATCATGTGGCTTTATTTTTATCTTAGCTGTATGACAACTAGGATTTTAATCATTATATTCTTTTTAGAGGTTTAATCATTTTCCTTGATTATAAAAGTATAGGAATGAATATAACTATCATTCCTAATTTTACCAACTATAAAGCAAAAAATAAATATTGTCTTTTCTGAGTTCCCTCAATCCAACTCTGAATCCAAAAAGTAACTAAATTACTACAGCATAACTAGTTAGAAGAGACTCACCCAATATTTTTCATGATTGAATGTATGTTAGGCATGCATATTTAGTGCCAATCATTTTATAAGTATTGTTTTTCCAAAAAGAAGGTCACATTATAAATATAGTAATGGAAATACATATTTTTTTCATTTAGCCATTTATATATGAGGTCTAACAATTAAGTTTGTGAACTCATCCCAGAAAAAGTGCTACATAGCTCATCGCTGACTTGCACTGTGGTCACCTGTGAGGTGCTCCTCCAGGCAATGATGCCAGTGTCTAGCACACCCTGGAAACCAATTTTGGCACTCTTCTGGAATGACCATCAGCGCTGATATCATACAGCACACAAAAACACACAACAATAAGGAACGCTACTCAGCCAGACACCGCCACATGTCCACATAAACACAGCTGTCAGAAACTGATATAGCAAGGTTATGAAAATTACCAAGTTATTTGTATAGTGTTGTCAAGGCAAGTTCATGAACATAATTATCAGCTCTTATACCTCATATCTATCCTCATAAGCCTGCATACATACATCTGCCTATTTTTCCCTTTTTTGACAGCCCATATACAGGCTATTTCCTTATTAGCATGCTCAACTGTATAGACTTGCTGATAGTCACAACTGTCCTTGGATTAACTTAAAGCAATCATGACAGAGAATGCCAGATTCTTCTGGGTGCTGGGAGTCTCATCAACTGACAAAAACTATCTTGTTTTAATGAAGGTCGTCTTCTCCATGAGTTTTAGTCTCTATTAATATTCTTTCTCCACCACCAAATGTCATAGTTTATGCAAGAGAAATGCTATTAGTTATTTTCTACTCCCAGCCCAATATATATTATAACTGAAAACAGCACTGTTCACCATTTTCTTTTTTAATATTATAATTTTATTGTTTTATCCCAAAATACAAATGGTATACAAGTACCTCTGTCACCTGGATAAAGTGTCTAATGCTACAGTCATGGCTTTTAGTGTTCCCACGACCAGAGGACTGTACATTATGCTCATTGGTCACCACTTTCTATCTAGCAGGAAATCAAGTTTATCTTCAACTTGTGGCCTGTTATGTTAATGTATTTTGGGGCAAAGGTTCACATTGAGGCAATCCATGACTGTTCTTGTTGTTTCCCTTTTTTTTTTTTTTTTTAATACAAACACTGTAAATTTTGCGTACTAGCTCCAGGCCTCAGTAATGACGCCATTAATCATTTGTTCTTTCCCATGTTTCCTCACGTCCTCCCTTCATAACAAGCGATTCTTTGAAATCGGTCTTCGAAGGGCCCTGACTGACAGAGATGAATAGGGTACTTAATGGCATTGGCACATGCCAGAACCTATTTCTGTGGCAAAAACACTCCATGTAAAGTTTCTTATTCAGTGACACTGTGTAGATAATAATTTCTAAAATGGAACAACTCTTTCCATTCTTGCTGTCATAGCCATATTATCTGTGAGTCAGGAGCAGCCTGCTTCCTTCCCCATTTCCCACACATTCAGCCTCCTCATTGCTCAGACATTCGGCCTCCTATAGTCACTGGTTTCAGAATACTTTCAGTGATGGTCTGATAATTTTTTTTCAAACCATTTAATTTCATTTGCAGTAATATAAGCAACTGGGATTTAAAAACCATGAATGCAAGAATAGCATTTAATTCTTTATATGTGAATTTTAAATTAAACAGATAGTAGCCTTTACATTTTCTTCCAAATTACATTCTCTCTTTCAGGGGATTTTGCAACACCGGGGATTTTGAACCCTTAGTTCATTCACTGTGAAACATTACCTAGGATTGAGAGGTGTTAGGTCGATCATTATACTTTCCTTTGTTAAGTCATTATGAGAAATGCAATTATCCCAATTACCAATACAAAGGTCAAAAGATTGACAAATATTTAGCAGGAATGAACTCCCTGTTTATACCAAGGACTCCATTATAAGAATGAGTTTACTCAGAACGTCAGGTGTTAACACTGAAGGAAGAGACAGACGCTGACCTATCGACTTCATATTAAATCAGCCCACGTGTTTGACTGTCACACTGTTCTACTTTGAAGAGTACAAATTTTATACCATTATGAAAATTAATATGAGATGTAATAGGCTGAATGGTATTCCCACAATTTCAGGTTTCCCTATCACCTGTTTTGAAACAAAGCCTTTCCAGACCTAATTATGTTAATATCATAATGAAGTAGGGTAAGCCCTGATTCCAAGGACTACTGTCTTTTTAAGAAGGATGTGTGAAGACACAGACACATGAAAGGAAAAGGGACATGTGACGATGGAGACAGAAAGATGCAGCTACACACCAAGGATGCCAAGGATCGCAGTGAAGTACGAGAAGCTTGCAAGGCCCAGGGAGGATTCTTTCCTAAGCCTAATACCTCATTTCAGCCTGTTGGCCTCCGTAACTCTGCAGCAACACATTCTTACTGTATTAAGCAAACTATTTCGTGGTAATTTGTCACAGTAGCCCTGGCAAACTAAAATGTAACATAACATATATGACATATAATAATTCCTGATTAGGTTATAGTTTTAGTTAGTCATAATGGGTTACTGAAATGATCTACAAATTCATTTCTTACATGTATACATACAGATGAATTGGCTGTAAGTATTATATAAGTAATTTATGAATGGGAAAACACTGGGAATAAAAGAATCTTTCAAATTTTTGAGTAATAATTTCAATCCCAAATGAGATAAAAGGTAGTTAGAATAAGGGAATGAAAGCAGGTTTTCTGAGCTCATAAAACTATGCTTCTCCTTTATTTATGCTAAGATAGATTTCTTCTATTACCTATGTCCTCTCCATTTCAATATAAATCTGTTTCTTCTTTTTTAAAAGTTCTGTTTCTTTTCTTAGCATAGCTCCACATAAAAATATTTAAGTTACACTATACATATTCAAAATAATTACGTAGGCAGAGAGAACTTCTTTAATATTTTAAAAATACTTTGGATAGTGAATACTGAAAGATAAAACATATATAAATGACATATTTCCCTGTTTCTAGACATTGCTCCAATTAAGTGCTAAACTATGCATTATTAGAAGAAGCATCTAGTTTCAATAGATATTTTCCTTCTTTGGGAATATTAACTTTAAAATAGATAACTACAACAATATTGATTTCTTAAAACCCAGTAACATAAAACATTATAAAATCAATATTGTCTTCTTTATTCATCTTTAGGTTTTAACATTTCAAGGCTTTATAGTTAAGTTACAAAATAATTATTTGAGAGCTAAGATGTCCAACATTCAATCCTGTCTGACACTAAAAGGTAGCATTAGCTAGTTCACCAATGAGGACTAGTTCATTCCCTGTTTCCATAGGCAAAGGGAGAAATCACCAATTTCATATATCCTGAGATGCCAAGATTCTCTGTGAAGACTTCTGTTACCTCATTCAATTGTCAACCAACATGTTCAAAAATCTTAATTTTGGAAACCATTTGGGATAATTTTTACACAAAGAAAGTCACTGGGAATTGCTACCTTGAATTTAGATCGGCAACTTTCCCCCTTTATTTTGCTGTTTTCTGTCTCTATGTGTAGCTGCATTAGAATTTCTGCTTACTTTTGATATCTGCTCAGGGACAAATAACACATTTAGTTTTATACAGAAGGAACGAGCTCCAGAAAGGCATATTTTCAGAACCCTGGTTGCAGACTGCATTTCTAAACATAAGAGGAGTCTCTGAAGAGAAAAGCCAGCCTAAGAATAATAATACATAAAGATACATCAGTGATTGAACAATATCCTCTCTGCTTCCTAAATGTAAACTTGAAGGGCCAGAGGAAAGGGCAGCTTGCCTCCTCCATTCATCCAGTGAAGTCAAGGCCAGAATCCACCAAAATCTGCTTTAAAGTGAGTAAAATGATGAGTATTAGCTGCCCCCAAAAGAAATCTGGCTGCTAATAAACACAGCAAGGTCACTAGATGGCATCAAGAACCTTGAGAAACTCTCTCGGTGTGTATGTTTACCTAAAGATTGGTAGAACACGTAAAGTATACTAAGTAGTTGGAGTAGTTGGCACTGAATGCCAACTGATGCTTATACAAAAACTGTATTAACAGTACATTGGCATTTGTAAGGACCTTAACAGAAAATGATAATAAAGGATAGTTCAAATATCATACTATTTTTATTATAATAAAACTGAACCATCTTTTCATAATTATTTTTTCCTGAAGTGCTATAATTACATTTCAGAAAGCAGCTATTTTAATTTTATGGTAGTTTTGTTATGATTGGGGCACAATATCATTCAGACACCTTTTTAAAAAAGTATAACATCGAATGCCTGTTTACAAATGGGCTGATGATAAAATTTAAACAAATCGATTGCATTATTCAAACTGAAGAAATTAATGAAAATTTACAAAAATTAACAAGCAAATAAAATACCCTGTATGCAACAGATACATCCTAATTTTTGTTATGTTGAATATCTCAAAGTAATGTCATATTCCCTTGCTTTAATAAACACAAAAGTAAAACCCAAAAATCAAACTTGCATAGCAGGGATAAAAACAAACTAAGAATTGTTTAGAAGAAAAATAATATAAATGCAAAGCAATGAAGAGATGGTTCTATAGGTCTACTGAGAACTTTGAAAGGAAGACCAAGGCTTATGGCGGGGAGCTTTAACTCTTTCAGCCGGCTAAAGAACAAAAACTCATACACCTGACTCTGAAGACAGGTACCAGGTTTACTACTTTCAGACACACATTTTACAGCATTTCATGGTCGGTTTTAACACTTGAAAGTAAAATCTTGGTTTTACTTGGTTTTCATTGTCGGTTTTAACACTTGAAAGTAACACGGAAGCTGAGCAATTAGGAGACTTAGTTTGGTAACAAGGAATCAAACATGCTAAATAAATTTGAGGTTGAAGGAGGGAACAAATAAACTAATAAATGAAGCATAAAATAAGCATGGAGGAAAATAATTTCCCTGAAAAGATCAGTAAGTATATTTCAGATGTTAATAAAATAAATAATGGAAGAACCTCCTTTAAAAAATAATTTAGGAAAAGGTGAGGGGATAGAGGGAAATGAAGCAAAAAAGGACAACACGGCAAAAAGAAGCAAGCAGAAATATTAGAAATTTATATATACAGTCATGTATTGCTTAACAATGGGGATACATTCTGAGAAGTACACTGTTAGGTGATTTTTATCAGTGTGCACTAGAGTGTACTCACACAATCCTAGATTGTCTAGCCTGCTACCCAGTTAGGCTACATAGTATACATCCTGTTGCTCTTAGGCTACAAAACTATGCAGCATATTACTGTATGGAACACTGTAGGCACTTGTAACCCAAAGAGCAGAATATGCGCACCTACACATAGAGAATGCACAGTCAAAATACAACATGACAGATAAAAAATGATGCCATGAATGGAGGGCACAGCACTGGAAGCTGGTCTGGGCGAGTGACTTGTTTGTAAATGTGAAGGTCTAGGATGTTACTGTATGTTATTGTAGACTTTATAAACACTGTACAGTTCTCTTAGGCTATGCTAAATTTATAAAATAATTAGTGTCTTCAATGACAAATTAAACTTAAGTCATAATTTTTTATTATAAAATTTTTAATTTTTTAAAAATGTTTGACTCTTATAGTAAGGCTTAGCTTAAAACACAAACACATGGCATAAACTACAAATATACATTTTCTTTACATCCTTATTTTATACATTTTTCTATTTTTATTATTTTTTTAGTTTTGAAATTTATTATTAAAAACTAAGAAACAAGCCCTGCTCAACCGATATCAGGATAATCAATATCATGTCTTTCACTTCCACATCTTTTTGTATGGGAAGGTCTTTAGGAAAAACACTATGTATGAGGCTATACAGCCTAAGGGCAACAGGCTGTACATGTACCAAGGGCAATAGGCTATGTGGACCCTGTAGCCTAACTGTGTGGGACTCTAGATTCCCCATGATAGCAATGCCTCCTTCTGCAATACTTTCTTAAAGACCTGCTAGACGTTCTTCTTAAAAAATTGTCGCCACATTCAGAGATATGCCCCTGGTGGTGTGGTTGGTTTGTTTATCTTTTAATCATAGACTTGCTTGTAACCAAATATTGCACCATGTTTGGGTCCCTATTTTCAAGTTTTTAAGGAGCACATTGAGGTCTGTAAAACCTCCTACCAAACTCTTCAATGTGAACGACCTTGAGAGTTCTTTCTTCTGTAGTTTCATTTACTCCTGCTTTCGTGTCAGCTATTCATTTCTGCTCCAGTTCCACTAACCCCCGATAAGTCAATTCCTTGGGAACCAGCTCTAGGAGCTCCTCAATAGCAACTTCATCCTTACCCAGGTTAAAGCTGTTTGCCAACTCAGCCACATCCTTGTTGATTTTTGCCTCATCCCTAGAAGATCCTTTGAAAACATGCATAAGCCTCTTAAGAACCTTTTTCCAGATGCCACCCATGTCATCCATGCACTCCTTGGTGACATTATCTCAAGACCAAGCAAGGCTCCTGACACCACTGGAGGCACAGTCATCGTCCTAGAATTATATCAGCGTCACCTCGGTGTTCTCCTGAGTTTCAGCAGTAGCCTGGGAAGAAGTAAGAGACACTAAAACTGCTATAACTCCTTGATCCACTGGTTGGATTAAAGAGGAGGTGTTTGAAGGGAGAAACACTCCTTTGATGTAAGATGAAGATTATCACCAATAAAAGGAAGATCCACAGGAACATCATTAACAATAAGCAAAATCCAGAAGGCTATGTTACTCTCCAAGCAGTATTCTCCATTTCACTGGCATGGCAATCCAGGAGGGCATCTGGGAGAGGAGCTGAGCCTTCCATGACCTCTTATTGCTCCTGTAGCACACTGGCAGTGGGTGCTTGCTGATATGCATAAACACCCAGTGGAAGATCACAGGGAGTTCAATTTGCAGCCTGCAAGACTGCCTCAAGCAAGGCTGCTACAAAGTCCTTAAAAGCCTTGAAGCCCGGCATTGACTTGGCTTCATTATGGATGAGAGTCCTTTCAGACATCTGCTTCCAAAATAGGGAGGTTTCATCCATATTGAAGATTTTCTCTGGCAAGTAATTTTCTTCCACAATCTGTTTGTCTATAGTTTCCAAAAATTCTTCAGCTGCCTTCACATGAGTGCTCACAGACTCACCACTAACTTTCACGTTATGAGACAAATAATGATTATAGAATCATTTAATCCACCCAGAGCGAGTAGTGAATTCAACATTGTAGGAGGATTCAGCCTTTTCTTTCAACAGTGCTTTGGCAGAGGTTGTCACAGCACTGAGAGGGATACACCACTACTTCTGGTCTTCTACTGAGGGTATTAGACGTTTGTTTAACATCTAATATATGCCCTTCTGACATTTTTATTAGTCTCACTACCTTCAATGAAGCAGATCCTTTATCATCTTCTGTCACTTTGTTCTTGTTCTTCAAGATCACAGCTATGATGGCATGGGACATACCTGGCTGATGACTCTTCACCAACACTGCTTTTCTACTTTCCTAGTCCTTAATCACTTTTAATTTCATTTCTGGATCAGTCACCCTACATGGCCTCTTCCTGGCAATATTACGAATGGTTATTATATGCTTAGGGGCCATGATAAACAATATAAAATTGATGCCAGAATTTCAGGTTCTTGGTCTCGGCCATTCGAAGAAGGAATCCATGGACCACAAGAGCAGTGGTAAGTCAGGATTTACTTATAGGAAAAAAGAATTGCAAGTACAAGAAAAACAAACCTCCAGGCAAAGAGGACCCAGGAGGGGAACAAACTCTCCTGTTCCCTCTCCAAGGTCCAGCTGAGGTCTGCATTGGAGGGGAACAAGTTCTCCTGTTCCCTCTCCAAGGTCTGTGCCTGAGCTCTCTGCTCAGGGGTTTAGTCCCAGGAAGTTGTTTTGCGGAAGTTTAGGGCTGGGTCTTCGTCAGTTACAGCCAGTAGTCCAATGAAGACCTAGGCCCTGGAAACTGAAATGACATTGGCCAAAAGTCCAGAGGAGAAGACAGCAAGGTGCCATCCATGAAATGGACTAGCCAGAAGAGCATGGGAAGGAGACAGCAAGGTGCCAGTATCTTCCGTGCAGGTGCCTGGCCCTTCCAGCAAGCTGCTTCCTCCATCCGCCACAGCATCAGCACCGCCAGGGCCAAGGCGGCAGTTGTAGGGCCGCCCTGTCCTGCATCAAAATCAAATCAACACGAGAGAAAATAATAATGCAATAAAGAGGTGCCATCAACATGAGATCCATGGGCTGCTGCCGGAGTAACGCGGCATACAGTGTGACAGCAAACATTCAAAAAATAATTAGAATTATACTCTAAAATACTGACAAAAGGTATACTAAATAAATATATAAGCAATAAGGTCATTGATTACCATTATCAATTATTTTTCACTGCATATGATTACATGTGCTTTACTTTTTATATGACTAGATTTGTTTATACCAGTATCACCACAAATATGTAGGCAATGTATGATATTATTATATTGTAATGCTACAAAGTCACTAGGTGATAGTAATTTCAGCTTCCTTGTAATCTCATGGGACCAGCATCACACATGTGGTCTGACATGACCAAAACAATGTAATGTAGCATGTGACAGTATGTGCACGTGTGTGTGTAAACTATCACAAGCTATAGAAATATATAAATGAGTACATGTAAACACGTATAGACTGCATAGCACATACTTATTACTTGAAATAAAATCAGATGAGGCTAACATTAGATGGATAAAAAATATTTAATCAGTTGAAATATACATTGACATGTATTACTATAATTCATCCTGATTTACCTACAAGGAAAGAAAAAAACTAAAAATTACCAAAGATCTGTTAAAAATCAAAGAAATAGATTGAAAATTTTCAATAGTTATCTCATGGAATAAGATAATAATACAAGAAAGAATAATATCTATGAATTTTTTGAAGAGGAAAAAAACAAGAAAACTACATGAGTTCTAAAATTAAAAGTAAAAAAAAGTAAAATTTTGAGATTTTAACTGTTGTTATATAGACAATAATACTTTCCAATTATTCAAGAAATTTCCCTCCACATCTGACCCCCAATTATGCCGGTGTTCTGTACACACAGTCAGTGTACAGTAAGAAGGGACTGTGTCACCTTTGGGCCAGAATATAAAGGTATGTCTCCCCATCCTATGTTGTGGCATCTGTATTTATGGGGTCACTGACTGTAGTTTGTCACTCAAACATGAAACTGAACAAGGCTACTAAGTCTTTAAAAGGAAAGATTTCTTCCGAATAAATAATTTATCTGTAAGGAGCAAATCTTTTCAATTCTAAAGCAATCCATGGGCTTCCAAAACTATGCCAACAGGCTGTGAAACCCCTGGGCCTCTCTCAAGAATAAACCTCCCTCTAAGGGCCACTTGAGTTGTGGTTTATAGATAAGAAAAAAAAAATTAAGAACAAAAGCAGAGACAACAGAGCATAATAAAAAGGGGGATTTCACCCAGGGTACAGAACAAAGGGTATGTCTAATTACACCAAATCAATGAATTGTGCTCAAATCAAGTGCATCCATGTGATTATCTCATCCACATCAAAAACTACACATAACCAGCATCTTAGCAACTCTCTCCAGTCACCATATTCTGATTGCTAATATTACAGGTTATTTTGCCTCTTCCAATCTTACATGCTTGGAGTCACACAGTATGTACTCCTTGATTTCAGTGTCTTTTATTCAATAGTCAATGTCAGACAATAGTCAATGTCAGACTCATCTACAATTCTGCATAAAACATACTTTTTAAAAAATGTCTGCGTCATAGTATTTCTTTGTTTTTTTTTTACCTAAAATTATACTTTTTTTATTGTTGGGCATTCATTGAGGGTACAAGGAACCATGTTACACTGGTTGCATTTGTTGAGTAAAGTCCCTCTTGCAATCGTGTTTTGCCTCCAAAAGGCATGGCACACACTAAGACCCCACTCCCCTCGTTCCTTCCCTCTTTCTGCTCTTCCTTTCCCCACCCCTCCCTCATTCTTTCTCTCTCTGCTCTCCCCTTCTCTCACCCTACCATGTCAATAATTGTCCTCATATCAAACTTGAGTACATGGGATTCATGATTCTCCATTCTTGAGATGCTCCAGTGGCGCAATCGGTTAGCGTGTGGTACTTATACATTATAGTATTTCTTTTTGTGCCTGGACAGCTGTTGATCTATTTTACTGTTAATTTGCACATGTATCTATGTCACTTTGTAAACATGTATAAACAATTCTCTTGTACATATATCTAGAGAGAGGAACAAAAATTACAGGGATTGTGTGTGTTAAGATTTAACAGATAGTGCCAGTTTTTCAGAGCAGTTATACAAACGTACACAGTCACCAGTAGAGTATGAGAGCTTCACTTGCTCTACAGACTCTCAGAAATTTCACATTTTCTTTTTTTAAATTTTAGCTACTTTATTGTGTACATATCGAAAACTCATTCTATTATGTTTGCTATAACAATTTTCAAACAAAACAAAAGAATTTAAAGAAACTTGAACTGCCTCATACCCACCCCATAGATAATATAATTACCATTCTACTGTACTTTTAAAAATCACATATCTATCAATCTTTCTATATATTAACAAATTTTCAATGTGTTTTAAAGAAATTAACCCCCTTTTCATATGCCCATTTACACTCTGACTGTCTTCCTTTCTCTAAACCAGGGGTCCTCAAACTACAGTCCATGGACCACCTGCATTGATGTGAATTGTATTTGTTCTTGTTTTGTTTTTTACTTCAAAATAAGATATATGCAGTGTGCACAGGAATTTGTTCATAGTTTTGTTTTTTTTTAAACTATAGTTCGGCCCTCCAACGATCTGAGGGACAGTGAATTGGCCCCCTGTTTAAAAAGTTTGAGGACACCTGCTCTAAACCTCCTAAAATATTTTGTCCGTGATTTGTATTTCTTATGTCACCTATCTTTTTGTTGGTTATAGGGTTTCTTTATATATTTTGAACATGAATCTTTTTTCAGATAATTATCTTGAAAATATCTTCTTTCAATCTATCAGTTTCATATCACAATTCTTATTAGACTTTTTCAATAAACATGTCTTCAATATTAATATAGTTTAATAGTTAACATAGTTAATATACTTAAATGTATGTTTTATTGTTTTTTTCTTCTTGGGGTTCTGTTTAATAAATATCTGCCTATTCAAAACAAATGAAATTTTCTTTTAAAAGCTTTAAAATTTTATCTTTCACATTTAGAGCACTTATTCTTTTGGCATTGATATCTGTGTATGGTGTAAAGGAGCAAGACACATTTATATTTTTTTATGTGGATATCCTTTTGACTCTAAAACCATTTATTTAAAAAATGTTATCACCTTTTTTGCAAATCAGGTCATTTAATACATGTAGAGTCTGTTTTTAAATTATCCAGTCTTCCCTAATAGTCAATTTGTCTATCCTTGCATCAATATTACACTGTATTAATAACTATAGCATTTATAATACACAAATTACATATATGAAATTTTGTGATATAAATGCATTAGTATTGTTAGTCTTCTTGCAAATTTCCTTGGCCAGTCTTTCATTTGCATTAAAATTTTGAAATTGTCTTATCAAGTAGAACATACACACAAAAAGAGTAACCAAATAAAAAATAATAAGCATTTATGAGGATGTTGAAGAACTAGAATTATCAGTACATTATTGGGGAAAATGTAAAATGGCACAACCACTATGGAAAACAATTTGATGGTTCAATAAAAAGTTGAATACAGAATTAAGATATGACCAAGCAATTCTTCTACATATATCATGAAAGAATTGAAAACATGTATTCAAACTAATACATGTACATGTATGCTTATAACACCACAATTAAAAGTAACCAAAAGGTACAAATAGTTTAAATGTCCATTAAGGATGAAGGGAGAGTCCAACTGTGTTATATGCTTGCAATGGAATATTATTCAACCAGAAAAAGGAATGAAGTACTAACCCACGCTACAACTTGAAAGAAACTCAAGAACATTATGTTGAAGGAAAAAGGCAGACACAAAAGGTCACATATGATTAATTTTATGTCAATTTAATCTCAATTTTCCAAGAAGAACAAAAAGCTAGTTGACACTTTTGGGGTGTTGCATTTATTGAATCCATAGGGTATTTTGGGAAAATCCATGAACATATATATCTTTCCATTTTTATGTCTTTATTTTCTTTAAGACTATTTATAGTTTTCAATATAGCAGTTTTGCATATCTTTTCTTGTATTTGTGATACTTTATTTCAAAGTATTTGACTTTTTTATTCTTTTTTTTTTGATTGATGCATGATAATGCTATAGATTTATGAGGAACAATGTGATGTTTCTATACATGTATATAAGTATTCAGTGTACCCTCACCTCACATATCTATGATTTCCTTGTGGTGAGAACATTTTAAAATCTTCACTTTTAGATATTCGGAAATATAGAATGCAATGTTGTCAATATGGTCACCCTGATATTCAATAAAATACTGGAACCTTTTCTTCCAGACTATAACTTTGTACCTGTTGACCATTTTCTCCTCATCATGCTTTCCCCAACACCCTCCCCGGATTCTGGTCACCACTATTCTCCTCTCTACTTCTGTTAGATCAATTGCTTTAAATTTCACCGGATAAGTAAGAGATCATGTGATATTTGTATTTCTGTGTTTTTTTATGTTATTGAAAATGCTTTAATATTTAATTTTTTGTTGATAGTATATAGAAATAAAATTAAATTTATATATTGACCATGTATCTAACACACATTTATTGATTTTTGTTTGAACTACTTTTACAAGCAAGGCAAAATGCTGGAAATGGATCTTTAATCAGTTAAAGAACTACAGCAACATTTATACTTTTCCTCTGAAGTTTTATCACCTTTTCAGATTTTTAGTGAAATGAAAATATAATCCTACAAAATCTTAAATCCAGTGATAGAAAATATGTCAATTAAGCACAATTATAATATACTAAATGCTCTGTAAGTAAAATTTTTTAAAATGTATTTTTCTATAATGATGCTGATACTCAAAATAAATAAAATATTCAGGTTTTAACTTTTACTAATATTTATAGACTACCTATTCTGTGATACCAACTGATGTTAAATGCTGAGGATAAACTAGTACCAAGGTAGATAGCTTTGGGGAATATTCACCATACGTATTTTTCACCATTCAAATTGTATACCTCCTTCCTGGTAAAAATTATAATTAAGGGTTTAGAGATTTTTAATCTCAAAAAGCCACTGGAAGCCATCATATAAATTATAGTTTGCAAGAAAGAAACTATTGTGAGTGGTGCCTATGGCTCAAAGTAGTAGGTTGCCAGAGGTGACTGTTAAAACCCAGCCCCGGCCAAAACTTCAAAAAAAAAAAAAAAAGAAAGAAAGAAACTATTGTTGGAATGATATAAAATTATATGCTTACACAGATGTAATAAAACTGGGAAATACATGATGATATTCAATGACATTAGCTCATGATAGCTTCTAGCTGTCTTATGCATAATACTAATACATTGAAATTGGCCTACTGAGTTACCAGTCCCTGGGATGAAGGTTTCTAACTATTTTATGTGCATCCATAAGGCCTTCCTTGTTAATGTGCCCACTTCCTCTTTCACCTTCCACCTTTTCTTGCTTGACATCTCTCTCTCTCTCTCTCTCTCTCTATATATATATATATAATCTAGTTATGTGGGTATTCATTTATTTCTTCAAATGAGTACTACATATTCTATACCCACCTCCTAAGAAATATTTCTTTCCATCTTTTCTCCTGATGGTACATAGCAATCCTTTATCTTCCTTTTATAGTCATATAGAAGGGTGCTTATTCTAAAATTTTCTTGATTAGATTAAATCCCCTGTTGTAAACTCTGGTGACCTCGCCCTTTCATAAAACTTATGTTTACATTTGCTATTTTATACTTATTTGATTAATGTCTGTTTCTCACCACTGGCTTTAAGGGCAAGGACCACATCTTTGATGATTATTATACCTTTAGCATCAAGAAGATAAGCTTTTAATAAATAGTTGCTGGATGGATAAGATGATGGATGGATAAATCAATAAAGGACAAAATAAGAACTCATATGAAGATTAATAATTCTTTTTCTTTGTAAATCACAATCTCTATCATTTGAATTGAAATAGCCATTCTTTCTTTAGGATTTTTTTTGTATTAGCTATAAATCGTCTCTCCCAGATATCTAATAAGACCAGACTCTGTCTAATCTTCCTCTCTCTAATTTAAAAATGTAATTGATTTTTAATGTGCTTTTCTCCTATTATATAATATTTTTCAATTTGATACTTTAACTTTGAACTCCAAAGATACCTTGAAATCATTCTGTGTTAGCACCTGTGACATTTGTTTGTTGCGAAAATATTTATATACATTGAGCTACACTAAGTCATTTTAAACCTATACAATAATTTAATAAAATACATACTTGAAAACAGTGAAATGTGCATTAGGTGAATGTTTATTTTCATAACAAAAGAAATATATATATATGTATTTAGCAACTTTGAAAAAACAAAAAATATTAACAAAAAGCAAATCACACATATTCTCATGACCTAGAGAAAAAACTCTTGATCAGCATCTTTATTTCCTTTTATGTTTGTTTAAAGCATAGACATTTTAAAAACTTTAATTAGAAATATTTTGTTCTTTATTTCATTTTTTATTATTTAGGGCAATATTCTCATATTATTGAAATATTGTATCATAAATATGATTTTAGTGGCTATATAATATGGAACTATCTTATCCTAGGATAATACAGGATTTCATTCTCAAATTTATCTTAGGATTCAAGATGGCTTCTGGAGCTCCAGATATCATATTTGCATTCTAGATAGCAAAGGAACATTATGTTAGGTCAAAAGGTTTACCCTCTAGTCGAGAGTGCTCATTTTAAACAGCCTTCCTATAAATTCCACAAATGACCTTCATTTATTTCTCATCAGTTCCAGTACAGCCTTTTGGTCATAACTAGTTTCAAAATAGGGTAGAAACTATAGAGATTTTTTAGTTCATCACATTGCTGCCTCAAACGCGAAGTTCTGTTAATGACAGAAGAAAAAAAAGAATGCATATTGGATGGCATGTAGTAGTTAATCAATTCAACTAAAATCCATTTCCTCTCCTTTCCAGGCTAGCCCACATGCCCTGGCCACCCCTGTCCTTAGGTACAGCAATGTGAATGGGTTCTAGCCAATGAAATATGAGAAGAACTTGTGATCTTTTTAGAAGACAAGTTACCCTCTCTCTGGAGGAGAGGAAAAGGAACTTCTGCCAAGCAGAAATACTCACTTTCATCTATTGCAAGAGTGAGAATAAGTTCCTTTTGTATTTGAATTATTATACATTTTGGATTTTTTCATAAATACAGCATGAACTGAACTAATATCACAGAGAAAATAAAAACTATTATCCAAATCAGGATATTTTTAAAAACATAAAGAAAACAAGACAGTTCCAGGCAAGACTTTTGATTATCCAAATACTAGTATAATATTTATCAATAGAAAGAATATAAATTAACTGTAATATATTGCTGTACGTATGTCTTCAAACCATATAAGACATGCTGTACTATGTCTTTAAAAATATATAAAATTTTTACTGGTTACCATAAAAGAAATTCTTTCTAAAGTGAGCCAGAAAACATTGCTTTTAATGTAAGTATATAACTTGTTTACATTAATAACATTACCAAATTGAGCTATCTAAACCAATAACACAAATTTAATTTTACCTTCCCAAATACAGTCTGCACATTACATGAAAATCTAAAGAAAATCAAATACTCATATATGCTTTATATGCACACAAATCCTAGCATCATGCTTTAATTTGAAAGACTTCTTTAATTTCACTGAAATATTTTTGTATACATTGCTATTTAATTATAGGGGAGATGAAGACTAAGTTAAGCATTGTATTTATTAGCACAACAGGTTTTGTTCTGCTAAAATAAAACAAAGTCAAGCCATTTTAAGAACTTATATAATGCTTACTATGGTACATTAGTTCAAAACACTAATTGCATGGACTACAGATTACAAAAACCTGTTCAACATTTAACGCTGACCTATGCTTGACTAGGTAGTATAAATTCTCCAAAATTTGCAGTCCATCTATCATCCATTAAAAATCCATATGTTCTACTTTTTATTCTCATCTTAACAACTAGGCGCAGGATTAATAACCATCTGGGGTTAATATTTCCCAGATGTGATTCAGATCATCAACTGTTCTTAACCGGTCATTAATTCTTTGAAAGTGTATTTTTATGCCTTGATAGGAGTTGCTTAAATTGCTTATAGACTTTTTTATAGTCTTTTTATTTCATAGGTAAAATATCTTTCCCTTCCATCTTCAAACTGCTATTTTATTGAGAAAATTCATAGGGAGAAAATAACTTGGATTGTCTAAACTACAAAAGTAAGAGCAAACTACAAAATTTCTACCAGTACTTACAACCAATAATGAATCAGAATACAGTTCAATTTTCACAATCATTTAATGTTTTTATAGTTGACTCCATCCAAAGTTAGTACCAAATTATTCTATCTATAGTTAGAGTTGTAAAATACAGCCTTTACCAATATCTTAACTAATTTGTTACTTATACATCTTTTTAGCTATTCAAGCAACTTTTGTTGAGCATCTCTTATTTGCCAGTCACTATGCAGCCTAACTGACAGAGATAAAACATGCACTCCATTACCCCAAGAATTCACAATCTAGTACATATAGGCATTTAAATACTATGAGATCTAAAGCAGGATATGCACTGAGTTTCAGGAATCCCAGAAAAGGGGTTTTCTAATTTATCCTTTAGTAGTCTAAGTCTTCCAGAAATGGAAGAGAAACTTCTGTGTCTTAAGAGACCAATATGAGAAAGCTAGAGAGAGAGGGTAAGGGTTGTAATAAAGAGACAAAAGAGAACTTTCCAGATAGGCAACAGCAAGGTCCTATACCTAGATATAAGAGGAAACAAGTCATGGAGGAAACTACCAAAAATCCAAAAATGTCTCTTTTGCAAAACATACAAGGTAGAAGTGGCTGGAGGCCAAGCCGTCTCAGATGAAGAAAGAGATGCAGTTTATCAGAGGTTAAATAGTGATTGTGTGGGTGTGTGAGGGAGGTGTTAGTAGGTTGGGACATGGGACAAGAATATGATTAGAAGATTAGATCAGGTTGGAAAGGTTGGGGAAGAGGGCTGGAGAAAGACTCAAAGCAGGTGAACAATTTAGGACATAGCCATGATAATTTAGAGAGGAAATGGCGAGAAGTCAAACTGTTGATAGAATAATACATGCAAATGGTAATAAAGACACATTTGTATGAGCTTTGAGAGGTACAAACAGGATTTGGTAGATGGTTGTGGAACATAAAAGTCATATGATTACTTAAAATAGCCATCAAATTTATAAAAAATATCTAGTCTAACATGTTTCATCTAGTGGTTAATAATTTTACTAGGGTTTCCTAAGGGAATTTAGAATTCCTATATGCTTTCTTAGGACTTAGAGTCTACTCTAAGTAATTTTACTCTTTTATTTATAAATTAGTTCATATATATTTTAATGACTCTGATTAAGACCATTATAACTTGCTGATACATATATATTTTTTTGAGACAGAATTTCACTTTGTTACCTGAGGTAGACTGCCATGACGTCATAGCTCACAGCAACCTCAAACTCCTGGGCTCAAGCAATTCACTTGCCTCACCCTCCTGAGTAGCTGGAACTACAAGCGCCTGCCACAGCACCTGGCAATTTTTTAGAGATATGGTCTCGCTCTTGTTCAGGCTGGTCTTGACCTCGTAAGTCAAGCAATCCACCTGCCTCCACTTCCCAGAGTGCTAGGATTATAGGCATGAACCACCATGCCTGGCCGCAAAATCAGAATCTTAGTTTAAATTTTACAATATGAGCATTCATTTTATTTTATTTTTTTATTAAATCATAGCTGTGTACATTAATGCAATCATGGCGTACAATGTGCTGGTTTCATATACACTCTGAAATATTTTCATCAAACTGTTTAATATAGCCTTCATGGCATTTTCTTAGTTATTGTGTTTAAGACCTTTATAATCTGCCTTTATTAAGTTTCACCAGTACCCTTCTAAGGTGCACCATAGGTGTGGTCCCACCAATTACCCTCCCTCCAACCATCCTCCCCCCTTCCCTCCCATCCCTTGCCCCTTTCCCTATATTCTTGTGCTATAACGGGGTTATAGCTTTCATATGAAAGCTATAAATTAGTTTCATTGTAGGGCTGAGTACATTGGATACTTTTTCTTCCATTCTTGAGATACTTTGCTAAGAAGAATATGTGGGCATTCATTTTAAAAGAAACAACTAGAAAGTTCTCCTGGAAGTAGGAGATGTGAAATTAAAGTTTTATAAGTAATTATGCAAAAAAAATGAAGCGAAAAAATAATATTTTATGTAAGTCCTGGATATTTAGCTTAAAGATGCCTATACCTTATAAAAAATAAATGCAAAGGGTGCCAAAAAATGTGTATGCATTTTAAGAAAGAAAAAACGGTATTAAAATTGGAGTATTCAATATATACCAATAACAAAAGATAAATATGAGTCACATTGAGCACTTCATTTACTTGAAGAAATGAAATGTGACTTGTGTATTACAAATTTAATACAGATTTTTTCCTTTCTTAAAATGTGTATACATTTTTTGGCACCCTATGTATGTTTAGCAAAAGACATCATCAAGACTATTCATTACAGAACAGTAGACGGACTGGAAAAGTGAACTTCATATACACTTTTCAGTTGCCCAGAAAATGTAAACCTAATTGCATATTCACAGATATCAGTAAATGCTTCACATCTGGTTTCCTAAATCATTATTACCTGATTTTCTTTTACTTCTCTTTCTTAGCATAGAATTAATTTTGTCATTATCCAATGACATGTTCTTTCAAGCAGTGATAAATAAAGCAGCAATGTACTTTCTTTGCAGAGGCTGCTACACAGGAAGAAATATCCTGAAATTGCAGAGCGAGAAGTGAAACAAATCACAGTTGCTCAGGTACTAAATATTTAGAAATTCATGGACACTATAATAAACATGCATGGTCATTCATCTGTTCCCCTGCATTGCACACACAAGACGTCGATTACCAATGCATGAGTTGATAGAAGAAAGCCAGCAGCTCGGAATGATTCATGTCCCTAAGTTCTCCTCCAGGAAATTCTAACCTCTGTGGCCTTGCATGTTTCCTTTTCTGCCTCAAAATGGTGCCATTATCACCCTGCCTTCTTCTTGTCCTAGTTATTATTCTTCTTATTATTATCATTATTTTTACAATCTGCGTTTATAATCTGTTCAGCCTACATAAAAGGAATTCACTTTATGGATATCTAAGAACTGTATTTGGAGACTCAGCAACTACTTGGTCAGCAGTTGAGGTACTGGCTACCCAATTCCCTCCCTTCGCTCATTGATTTTTCTCTGCATTTGCTATGTTCTCCTCTTGCTCCTGAATGGGTTCCCTTTAATTACTAGCTTTTCCTGCTCTCCTAAAACTGTCACTTTCACATGAATTTGGTTTATCCCCCCGACCCCCATTGCAACTCTTCTACATGAATGTTGCAATGTGTCTGTATGGCGTAAGTTTCCCGTTGCTATACCCCTGGGTTCTTCACTTGAATCACTCAATTCCTAAAAGAAGAGTCTGATAGGTTTAGCCACTTAGGGAATCTATATGTGAGAGCTAGCTGGTGAGCCAATGAATTGGATGTCTTTATATTACATACCCACCTTTGTCTAAATAAGATACAGTTGAGGGAGTAGAAGATTATGGCACCAATAGCAAGATTCTTGGTTGGACAATTTGAACACAGTTTGAGAATTATAAGCACTCTAGAATTTCTCATATACTTATTTTTGTATGGTTTTATTTGGACTAGTACTAGTCCATACTTTATGCTATATTATCTTATAGTCAGTAACAGACATATATAAAGACACAGTTAAGTCATTATATATGAGGTACAAAGAAATAAACTTAAAAGAGGCACATTAAAGGACTATTACCTTAGTTCCTATCTAAGAACCAAAATATCAAATCTTCTAAACATGTGCCATATATTGGTGTGCCACCAACTGAACATCCATGAATCATTATCCATCCTTGGCCTTGGAATATCCTTTCATTCTGAAAGATGAATTAATCTTTTGAGCACTTTCAATAACTGTGTGTCTTCTAACACAAAATCCATGTCTTTCCAACAACCCTGTAACTAGATTAAGTCTACTCTTGATCAGCTTTAGAGGTTATTTTACACCCTCCACAGCACTTTTCACAATGTCACAAATCAACCCACAGTTACAGATACAATGTAATGACTTATGGTCGTGGCTTTGGGATCGAGATGACCCTTACCTTAATGCCATTTCCTCTAGTTAATGTCATCCCAAACTGTGTAGGTTCTGAAACTTTTCGCAGGTCCATTTTACTTTCATCTATAATATGGTGCTAACAATATGTATTCCCCAGAGATACTATGTATTATTAAGATTAAACAAAAAGATATGTAAAATACTTACATGCAGTTCCAATTGCAGCCCCATGACTCACAATAATAAGGTGAATATTTCGGGGCAGAAATTTATATGGTTTTTCTCATGAAGTCAAGATATGGAACTAAATTTATAAGAGATCCTGGGAGTTTCATGTCTACTTCTCAATGTGCACTCCACAGGAAGATTCGTAGGGAAGAACAGTAATAATGCCACACAAAGAAAGGCTCTATTTTCTCTTTAGATTGAATTGATTTGAAAATGAAGCCAACTGCTACCAACAGTGACTGAAGTGAAGAGAAAGGGAACATTTCAGATAGTTCATTGCAGAAAAATAGAAGGTTAGGGAAAATTAAGTAAAATCATTTGTGAAAATGTTTAAACAAATGTTTCAACTAATTATATGACACATATGAAAATATACATAATATGTAATTAGATGATACATATGAAAATATACATTATATGTAATATACATAGAATTACTGTCTAACATCTGTTGAAAAGATAATATTTTCCACAGGCCAGCATGTGAAGAAGTAGCCTCTCCATTATAACAAACAAAAAGCTGAAAAACTGGCACGGCACCTGTGGCTCGCTCTCAGTGAGCGAGAAGTGAAACAAATCACAGTTGCTCAGGGCGCCAGCTCCATATACCGAGGGTTCAAACCCAGCCCCGGCCAAACTGCAACAAAAAAATAGCCAGGCATTGTGGTGGGCGCCTGTAGGCCCAGTTACTCGGGAGGCTGAGGCAAAAGAATTGCCTAAGCCCAGGAGTTGGAGGTTGCTGTGAGCTGTGTGACGCCACGGCACTCTACCGAGGGTGATATAGCGAATCTGTCTCTACAAAAAAAAAAAAAAAAAAAAAAGCTGAAAAATCAACAGTTCTTCATAGATCCGTTGGAGAAGTGGAGCGTAAACTGCTGGCACCAAAATTGGAAACACTGATTTATGGATACAGAGAATCATAACTCAGGGAAGTAGAAACACATGGGTAAAAAGTCTCTGGGGAAACCAATGTCACAGAAAAACACCTAAACTATACCAGACAATTTATGGAACCTCACCGGCAACAACTCAGTGTTAGAAGCTCCAGGGCAATACAGCCATAGCGAGTCTCCAGACTTTTGAGTTTTATCTCTAGGAGCTCTAGTAGGTCTTCAAAGTAAGTATTAGAGAAAATCTCTTTGTGCTTCTGTCACAGAGGAGGGAAAAGGAACCACTCTGAAATGCTCCAGAATCCTGTATTCTTCTTAAGAACTTCATAAGAGCTTCTCAGCACTCCCCCACTTAGATGGGACAGGATGGCTAGAAGGGCTGGACTTTGGCATTTCCCCTTCAACGAATGGAAGGCTAGAGCTGGCTGGAGTTGTGGTCAGAGAGGCTCTGATAAAACCCTGACAGTTGAGCTGTTATAAAATAGTGTCTCCTGACAACAGGTGATAATGACTGAGAATTTCCTCCTAATTAATGTCTGACTCTAAACACAGATTTTGGCAGGTCAAAGAACACCAAGCAGGATAAATGCCAAAAAAGACAACCTAGGTATACTGCATTCAAACTTCGGAGACTATTCGAATGCAAAAAGTTTGTGTGTGTATGTATGTATGTGTGTGTGTTTTATTTATATGTATAAATTATAAAGAAAAAATCTTGAAAGACGCCAGAAAGATAAATTACCTTACGTATATAGAAGATAAAAATTATATCCAACTTCTCAGAAACCATGCAAGTGAAAAAGAAAAAAAAAAAGAGTGGTCAGAAATGTTTAAAGTGTTAAGAAACCACCAACCTAGAACTCTATACCCTGTGAAATTACCCCTCAGAAGTAAAGGATAAATATAGCCCTTTTTTCTTCAGACAAACAAAAATTGAAGGAATCTGTTGCCAGCAGATTTGCCTTATAAGAAATGTTAAAAGCAATTCTTCAGAGAGAAGAAAAATAAAATACATCAAAAATTTGGATCCAAAAAAAGTAAGAGGTCAGAAGAAGATAGATTCACAAAGCCCCCTCCGTGGACACAGGCGGGCTTCTAGCTTAGACTGTCCTGTGTTCCTTCCACTTGCCCACAGGAGTTCTCCAGTAATTATGAGCTCACTCTCCTGACGCTGCTTTAATGGGCACAAGCTGCTAAAAGGAGTGCTCTGGAAGAAACAAAGCCTCAGTTTGCCGACTACAGTCCCCAGCTGCAAATAAACAGAAGGAAAAGCTTGGGAACCTGACATGACTCTCTAAAGTAGACTCAGCTATCACACAGGTCTTTGTGTAGCACGCTGCTTATTTTTAGGTTGCTCTTTTAGAATATATATAACCAAAAAGGTAAAAGACCTCTATGTAGAGAATATGAGTTACTAAGTAAGGAAATTGCCAAGGATATAAACAAATGAAAAAGTAAAGAGGGTACAAAAATTTTACACATTTTAAGGAAGGTAAAACTGTGTTAAATTTTTAACACTAAAGTCACATTTGACTCCTGCAATACAAGAGGTTCACAACTGGACTTGTATTCATCTTTTGTTATGGGTTATATTGAGTATTATAATTTTAATACAGTGTTGTTTTTTTTTCTTTCCTAAAATGTGTATTTCTTGGGGACCCTCTCTGGAATCAACATTGAAATGTCTATACAACCCAATGTGATCTACAGAGTCAATGCACCCCCCATTAAAATAACAATGTTGTTTTTTGCAGAACGATAAAAAAACTCTATGCTATGTATGAAATGAGGAGAGAGCCCAAATAACTAGAACAACTTTATTTAAAAAAGGACAGATGAGGAGGCATCTCTTTACCAGACTTCAAACTATACCACAAGGATATAATCAAAACAGGTATAGTACTGGCACAAGAACACAAACATGTTAGGCAGTTAGCTAGGTATGAGGATAGATGATAGATATGGTTAGGCTATTTGGGGATTAGTTTGGGTCAGGATGACCAAGGCCATTATTGAAATGAGGATGATTAAGACCTTGCAGGTAGGTCATCTGCAAGACATCTAAGGTGGGTTATTTTGAGAACAGAGTTAATTAAGACCCTGGGAGACTTCTAAGACCTGGGGAGAAATTTGAGGCTGCCCCTTCCACGCTCCTACTTTATTTAGATCCAAGTTTCTGATATATTTCATTTTCATTCTTTCTGGAGAATTAATTTTAATATTTTTGTAAGGCAAGACTACTGGTAATAAATTCCTTCAGTTTGGGTTTGTTGACTTCCAAGAGCTGATATTCCTCAAAGTTGGGTAGGAAACACAAACTTGTGCCTTCCATGGAGCCTGCAGTCACTAGGATGGGGCTAGAGCAAGCCATTAATAAACTTTCTTTTTCTTGGAAAAACTTTACTTGTTTTTTCAATTATTTCAGTGACTACCTTAAGCCACCATGACACTCCAAGAGACATAGACTAATGGATCAGAAGAGAAAACCCAGATACAAAACCACCCTCAAATTGCCATCTGATCTGGGGAAAGGAAGCCCTATTTAATAAATGGTGCTAGGAAAATTGGATAAGCACACATAGAAGAAAAAAATAGGATGTGCACGTCTCCTAACTCACAAACATCAATTCACAATTGACAATAAACTTAAACCTAAGGCATGAAACTGTAAGAATTCCTGAAGAAAATGTTGAAAAAGTTCTTATAGATAGTGGCCAAGGCAAAATTTATGAATAAATCTTGAAGGCAATCACAACAACAAACATTATCAAAGGGGACCTGATTAAATTTAAAAGCTCAGCACAGCCAAGGAAACAATCAATAGAGAAAATAGACAACATACAGAATGTGAGAAAATATTTGCTTACTATATGTCTGATAAAGGACAAATAACCAGAATCTATAAAGAACTCAAGCAAATCAATAAAAAAATTAATATATAAACGTGAGTATAAGACATGAACAGACCTTTTCAAAAGAAGACCAATTAATAGCCAATAAACATTGAAAAACTGCTCTAATCATTGGGGAAATGCAAATCAAACCAAATGAAATACAGTCTAACTTCAGTAAGCATGGATTCTGTCCAAAAGTTCCCAAACAACAGATGCAATCACGGATGTGAGAGAAAGAAACACTTATATACTACTGATGGAACTGTAAACTAGTATGACCACCATGGAAAATTGTATGGCGATAGATACCTCAAAGAACTAAAAGTAGAACTATCTTTTGATCCAGCAATCCCACTATTATGTATCTACCCAAATGTAAAAGAAATCATTGTATCAAAGTACATGAGCACTTGAATGTTTATGGCAACACAATTCACAATTGCAAAGATGTGGAGTAAACTCAAGTGCCCATCAATACATGACTGGATTAATAAAATGTGGTATATGCATACCATGGAATATCTCTCAGCCATTAAAAATGAACTAATACCTTTTGTAACAATCTGTATGGAACTGGACACCACTTTTCTAAGTGACATATTACAAGAATAACACACGAAGAAAAACAAACACCACATGTACTCACTATTAAATTGGAACTTATCAATCAACAACCAGATACACATATGATAGTGAAGCTGTAGAGAAAGCAAGCAGGTGGGAGGGTGTAGGAGGGGAAGGGTAAAATCACACCTAATGGGTACAATGCACATAAATGCAAACAAGCTGCGTGAAGGACGCATTTGTAACTTTAACTCAAAGAATACAAAAGCAATTCATATAACCAAAACATTTGTACCCCCATAATATTCTGATTTTAAAAAAAAAGAAAACAAAGAAATAATTTAAGAGTCAACAAATGAAAGAAAAAAAAATAAGTATTCTATCTCATGTATTTATCCCTTACCATTAATATGTAGTTTACTCTTCTAGAGAAGTACTTCCAGGGAATACATCAAGCTAACAAAACTCTTCTCTAAATTCTTTTGAGTAATTTCAGTTCATCAGATTTTTCTCTGCTGTTAGCCCACTGATGTCTCCCAGCTAGGTCAATGGGCTTTCTGTTGTTACTTTCAATATTTTCCTTGGCAATTTTTGATTGTAGCACTAACTTAGTAATATATAATCAAAATATCTGCTATGTATATCAAGTAAGGCTGAATTCACTATTTGCATTTAAAGACTGTTAACTACTGTAAGATCCCAGAAGCTTTCATTTATTTTTTAAATGACCATACAGCCCCCCACCAAAACTCCCACTATTCAGAATAGTATTTTTCACATTGTTACTGTACAGGGAAAGATTAAATATCTATTTAAATGACAAAATGTTCAATTTATATTTTAATTCATTTTTAATAAATAAAAGTACAAAATATGATATTTTCATTTTGGTTCATAGGAAAAATTACTTGACATAGGATGACATATGATTTTGTAAAAAACAAAAAGTCCATATAAACAACTATTTTTCATGACTCTACATTTAGGCTCCTTGCAATACTCTTAACAATGATGATACTTATAAAATGTTTTTATGAATCAGACATTTTTAAGTTCTTTCCAAATATTAAATAATTTTATCTTTATAATAATCTAATGAGATGGATACTACTAGCATGGCCTTTCCTTGTGCAAATGGATATTTAGATCCCACCACTATATAATGTCTTATAAACATTCACATTAAAGATGAAATGATTAAGTCACAAAACCTAATGTGTTTCTTTGAAATACGAAATAATGTAATTAAAATTAACATTATAGATATTTAGAACACTACCACTATGTTGTGGTAGAACACTACCGCTATGTTGTGAAGTTTTAAGAAAAATAATTTATACATCAATTTTGAAAACAATAAATAAATGCATTTTAACAAATGAAATTATCACCAATGTTTATATTTTTAGCATTCAAGCATGTACATGGTAATACTGGATAATTTAAATGTATTATAAAATGAATCAAAATGTACTACTGTACTATAATAAGTTAATTCTTTTTTTTTTTTTTTTTTTTTGGCCGGGGCCGGGTTCGAACCTGCCACCTCCAGCATATGGGGCCAGCGCCCTACTCCTTCGAGCTTCAGGCACTGCCCCTAAACTATGCCTTTTTAATTATAAATATAATTTCTTGCTAGATGCACTTTTAACTTATAGATAGATGTGCATGACATGTATTCCTATTTTTCCAGCTGTGAAGGCTAATGTTATGCATCAATCTGAGTGGGCTACCTCATGATAACTGGTAAACATTATTTGTGGAGATGTCTGTGAGGATATATCTGGAAGGGTAGTCTAAGTAAGAAGACATCCCAACTCTCATGAATGTGTCCTCATCCAAAGGGCAAATTTACTTGCCTTGAACTGAAACATCCATCTTTTCCTGCCTTTGAACATTAAATCTTCTTAAACCTTTGGACTCAGCACTTATACCAGGACTCACTTATTCCCTATTGTCTGCCTCCGTCCCAAGCAAATTATTATTTCCACTTCATCGCTATACTATGTGTGATTCTCAAAATTCCTAAAACTTAGCATGTTTATTAAGTTTTAGGAATTAAAACTTAATTTTGAAACATGTTTGTGTTTTTTCTCAAGCTGCTCCCTTCACCTAGTTGGTTAAGAGAGGAAGATTCCTAAAACTTAACAAACATGTTAAGTTTGTTTTTTCTCAAGCTGCTCCCTTCACCTAGCTGGTTAAGAGAGGAAGATTTAATTCTTCAGAGAATACTTTATTTGGAAAATACAGGATTAATGAATTAAGGCAAAATGTCAAATTCAACAGCAGTATGTAAAAGAGTCTAAAAGAATAAAACATGTTTTGAAACATGTTAAGTTTTAGGAATTTTGAAACATGTTTGTGTTTTTTCTCAAGCTGCTCCCTTCACCCAGCTGGTACTTTCTGTTAATGAAGGGGAGAGGTTGCTAGCAATAGTGGAGCTTCATTTAAAACATATTGCCTATCTTTTTAAAAACTTATTTATGTGATATATACATTTCATAGTTTACAACATTAAAAATATCTTCATATATGTAGGAATGTGATTTTAGAAAAAAGCTTCATTCAGTTTTTACACATAACGTAATAAACAGGACCTACTTAAAATACTCAACAAATACTGATGTGTATTCACTATAATAGAAATATGATGATAAAAATCTAATTCTAATTTATGTATCTCAGAAGCAGTTTGATAAGAGTTCAAGTAGAATAAACTGAAAATTTCCAAAAAAAGTAAGATCCCAGAGTGTAAAACATCCACAAAAGTAAATGCCCTGTTACAAAAAGAGAGGAAGATTTAATTCTTCAGAGAATACTTTATTTGGAAAATACACAATTAATGAATTAAGGTAAAATGTCAAATTCAAACAGCAGTCTAAAAGAATAAAACATGTTTTGATCAAATTCTTTCAGATTTAAGTTTAAAGACATAACAGAAGACACAATGTAAAAATGTCAAGACTGTGATGAATGAAAAAATTAAAATTTCTTTAACAAAAAGCTAACTCAAATGTATCTGAAAATATGTGACTGCCTCTATTAATATTGATCAAAGTAAAAATCTTTACCACCCACCTTTTAATTTTACTTTAAGAAAGCAAGAAGTAGAAATGCAAAATATATAAAAAATCAAGTAAATTCATATCTAAATGTTGATACCTCAAAAACTATACTTTATAAAGTACCCATCTATATAAGCCCTTAAATACTACTTCCAACTAACAAAAACTTAATATCAACATATTTTTTGCCATGTTCAAAAAACGCAGAATGCTTTAAATACACATATTGCATTAAAAACAAAATTAATATTTGTAAAATCCACTAATGTTATAATACACCAACGTTTGTTTATGCATAGGGTTATCAAATTTAACACATATACATAACATATATGAACTTACACATAGAAATTTCTTTCTAAAGATATATGAGGTATATTCTAATGTTACTTATGTATAAGTATCAACATGATATTAAAAAAGAATTGCTAATTTAGAAGGTAGCAAGGATATACCAATACCATCCCACTGATTACCAGTCCTAATTGTATTTTAATGTTTTCTATGGGATTTAAGTTACATACCAAAATTTATTAAAAAGAGTAAAAACTCCATTGTTGTTTAATTATTATCAGACCCTCAATATCTAATAAAGACAATAATTTTAAAAAGACATTTAAACTTACCCCATTTAATGGATACGTTTTCCATCCTAGCTCTCCCAGCACAGTGGTGGTATCAAGCAACACAACTGTAATTAAACAGATAAAAAACTTTCATAAATTTCTCAACTGATACAAAAATATATTAAAGCTATTTAATCATTAATATCTATTATTCTTACTATTTCACATTGCATTAGACTCAAGCAATTTTATTATTTACTTTTAAAATTATTTGTATAGTAAATATTAAAATATAATATTAAGGAAGAATAAAATGCATAAAGTAGTGCATTTTTAATTAAAATTAATTTAATTTTAAAATACATATATTTGTCTTTAACAAAGAAAAATGAAATAACTGAGTAAAAGAATTTCCAAAATCATTTTTTAATATTATATATATATATATTTATTTATTTTTATTATTATTATTTTTTTTGCAGATTTTGGCCTTGGCCAAGTTTGAACCCGCCACCTCCCCAGTATATGGGGCCGGTGCCCTACTCCTTTGAGCCACAGGCGCCACCCTTTAATAATACATTTTTAAAACTGATGAAATAACTACCTTAGCTTTTTCCTCAGACTTTCACACAGTCTTCTTATACCACATAAAAGAAATTAAAAAGTATACTACTCAAGCTTCTGTATCATCTTTTAGTGTTATTAGTTGGACTTCTATATAATCAACAAAGTATAAAAACAATTTTAAATCAACCTAGAATCTTTAAAGCTTTGACCACATGATCATTACAAATAGTAGGTAGTATACTTATAGCTAAGGGATCCAGAGACAAAAATTAAAACCATATATCTTTTTCCCCAAAGAAAAGTAATTAATAATCTTGCCAAAAAGGTATACATGTAAACCAAGAAGAACATGTTCTACTATTACATTATAAAATAGAAGACAACAAGTAGCAATTAAGTTAGGCTAAGGCTGCGAGGGCAGGTCAGAAGGTTGACATTTTGCAACTTCACAGATGGACTTCAATTAGATGTAATGAGATACATTTTTCTTTTTGTATACAAATACTTTTTATAAAGTTACCGACATATGACTAAATTATTTCTCAGTATCTAGGGAGCAGACTGGGAGTAGGGATAATGTGAGAAAGTGAGATGAGAAAAATGATGCTGAAACAAACAGAAATCAACTGAGGAGTTTTTTTTAAAATGTTTCCAGCATAATGGACCTTGATGTACTCATGACTCATAATAATTACTAATTTATGGCCAATCTTGGTTCATCTACACATTTCTACCTACTCCCCCAACTAAGAGATTTCTTTGAAATAAATTCCAGTAATCACATAATTTCATCTGCAGGAACTTAGGCATGGATTTCTAAAATAAAGTCACTTCTAATGTAACTAAAATTTATTAACATGAAAGTAATTCCTTAATGTCATAAAGTATCCAGTCAGCATTCAATATTCACTACTGGCTCAATTATTTAAATAGGAAACCAAGATCAAAATAAGTGCTATACACTGGAGTGAGTTGGCATTCCTCTTTATTTTAAATAGGAAACCAAGATCAAAAATAAGTGCTATACACTGGAGTGAGTTGGCATTCCTCTTTATTTTTTTTTAACCCAAAGATTTCCTCATTTTTTCAGTTAGATTTATTGAGGTATGTTTTACTCACAATAATATTCACCATTTGTAAATGTAAATTTGCACAAATTGTGATAACTCACCACATTCATGTAACCATGGCTACAGTCAAGCTAAAGAATATGTTCATCACACACACAAAAAAAATTCTTATGACCTTTTATAGGAAATCCCTTTCCTGTTCTATCCTCTTCCAACCACTAATATAATTTCTGTCCCTATAACTTTGCCCTGTCCAGAATGTCAAAAGAATAAAATCACATAGCATGTAAGCATTTTAGCCTGGCTTGGTTCACTTAGTTTAATAGATCTGAGATCCGTCTATGTTAATTCATGTTCCAAGAGTTAGTTCCTTTTTATTGCTAAAAATTATTTCACTATTTGAGTCCCTTAGCCGATGGACATGTGGACTATTTACAGTTAAGGATATTATATATAAAGCCACTATTAACTTTCATGTATATATTTTTATATGAACCTATACTTTCATTTCTCCAAGGATTACCAGGTAATTTTTTTTAATGAGAAAATATCAAACTGAATTCCAAAATGACTGTGAAATTTCACATTCCCAACAGCACAATGTATCGTTTTCCCCTTCTTTACATACCAGGTCTTGGTGTTGTCTAGTTCTCTGAAGGCATTCTGGCGAGTGTCTAACAGTACCTCATTAGTGTTATGTTATGTACTTTAATGACTAGCCAGCTTTTTTCACTATTTGAAAGTGATTTACCAAAAACATGTTTTATACCACATTCTAGATCTTCCTAAATATTTGTGAGACAATGAACATGCACCGCCATTCCATGTATTTTTCTCTAAACATATAGATATATCTAGTGGCTTGATTAGATTCAAGTTCCATTTATTTTTATAAGTAAGATGACTCCACTGGTGGTGTTTCCTGGTATGCCAGAAAATAAGAATAATAGTATTATTTACTAGACACATGTTAAAAGAACTCGGGGCCAACTTGCATAGGCATCCTTTGGCAAAACAGGTAATCTGAATAAGTACAAGAATGATGGCCATAAGGGATTAAAATATGCTTAAATCCATACATTTATAATGATAAAATATGCCTATTACTAACTTTCACAGAATTCTGGAGAAGCAATATATTTAAAATTGGTAAATAAACTGAAAAGAATAAATCATTTATTTTGCTTTTTCTGAAGGAACTACTTCTGAATACTGAAATACTTACTGCAAGAGCATTTTTCCTACTGACATATTCTAGCTAAGAAATGAAGAAGGACTGATTGAATTAGGCTATGCTATTTGACACTCCTAATGAATATATTTAGCTAAGGGTTTCCCATAGCTGTTAATATCACAAAGAAAAGAAAAATGAAAAGAAGGAAGAAAGAAAAAGAAAGGCATTCAAGGATACCCCTTTTAAAATGTCTTTCTTTATAGTTTAATTTTCTCCTTATTAACATACAATTCTAACAAAAGTAGACATATTGGACTTAATAGAAAATACAATAAGGTTGAATACACACAATGACATCTGGGTTCATTCAACATAATAAAAATAATTTCATTTATTATAGAAAAAGATGAATATATTACAGTAAATATTGAAAACCATAAAGCTTATCTTGGCATCAAACAAACGTTATTTTATTTTGGGGGACATACTATTCAAAAGAATTAAGATATATATAACATCAGTATCTACATTTGGAAACTCAAAGGTTGAATTTTCTTTATTTAGCACATTTATATATTTTAATTACTTTATTATTTACCTTGCAGACATGAAAAATAATGATACCAATTTATAGTACTATTGTCTGATGAAGATTTTTTTCAGATTATATATAGATCTTTATGCAATCACCATTCTTCAGTGACCTGATAAGCTATATAAAGAATAGTAATTTTTCTCTATTTTGACAGACATCTGGATTTTCTTTTGTATTACTCTTATCTGTAGGGCACAGTCAACCTTTTTAATTTTTTTTAGAGACAGAGTCTCATTTTATTGCCCTCGGTAGAGTGCCATGGAGTCACACAGCTCACGGCAACCTCCAACTCCTGGGCTTAGGCGATTCTCTTGCCTCAGCCTCCCGAGTAGCTGGGACTACAGGCACCCGCCACAACGCCCCTGCTAAACCTTTTTAATTGTTGATGATCCTAGTCTCTCTTTGAACAGCTTTAATGAAGTATAATTGATCCCATTAAAGAGCATATTTGATGTATATAATTTGATGAGGTCCTACATACACAGACACCCATGAAACTATCACCTCAATCAAGATAACAAAGTATTTGCTAATTCCCACCCTCCCTACCTCCTGGTTTTTGTCTGGTTTAGGTTTCATTTCTGTTATAGTAGGCTATTTTTTTATATGTGTGACAATGAGATTGGGAATCATCAGAAACTGCTTAACACAAAATCAAAAGCTCTAATAACCTTGATCAAAATCACCAGAAAAAGTTAAGTGTAGTAGAAACCAAGACGCCAAGGAAATGTCTGCGGCTTGACCTTAAAGATCATTATACCCTGGTAATAGCAGCAAAGAAACTCTCACTGACACCATGATGGTTCCGGGAAGGACTTACATTGTAAACTAAAGAAAGTGGAGAACTCTAGTTTTAAGAAATCACTTCCCCTTTCTAAGAATAACATGAATATTCCTTCCGTGCTTAGCCTATGATGAAGCCAGTGCTTCCAATAAAAACAAACAAGCAAACAAAAACAGGAAAGGCTCTTCTGTCCTCAGCAGGGAGAACTAGACCCTCCTCTGTGGAATAGATCTATATTTCCTATAGAAACTTGCTTTGCTTTATGCTGTCAGCCTGCTTTTGAATTCTTTCCTACCCAAAGCCAAGGACAACTTGGACTTCAAGTAGATCCCAGCATTGGGAACCACTTTCCTACACCAGTAACAACATATAACATGAGATTCATCCTCTTAACAAATGTTTTAAGTTTAACAAACCAACTATAGTCATAATGCTGCACAGCCTATCCCTAGAACTTACTCATCTTGCATTATGAAAAATTTATAACCATTGAGATCCTAATTTCAATTATTTTGATATAAACCCAGAAGTGGGATTGCTGAACTACATGGCAATTCTGTTTTCTAAATTTTTGAGTAATAACCATACAGTTTTCAATACTGACTGGGCCAATTGACATTTCCAGCAAGTGCATATGTAATGGTTCCCTTTTCTCAATTCCTCATGCATATCGTTTTCTTTTATCACTTTGATAACAGCCGTCCTAACACACGTGTGCTAATGTCTTGGTGTGGTTTTGATTGTATTTCTTTGATGATTAGTGATATTGATATTCATATGCTTTTTGGCCATTTGTATATCTTCTTTGGAGAAACATCTGTTTAATTTTTGGCCCATTTTTAATTGGTTTATTAGTTTTGTGCTATTATGTTGTAGGAGGCCCTTGTATTTTTAGATATTCATCTGTGTTTCATTTTTTATGACTCTCTGTGACAGATTTGTGTTTCAATCAAGGAGACTAATTCTCAAATTCTCTGCTCGAAACCTTAAAAAAGTGTTGTTTTTATTTCTACCTTTTTAAGTTTAAATACAAAACTGAATTGTTTTCACTTTTAATTTTTGCACATGTAGAGAAACATCAATATTGCTTTTGCTGATATTTAAATATTCATAGGTTTGATTCTACTTTTCTCATTAAAGATTTCTACAGAAAATTCAACCATACTATCTATAAATTGTGGCATTTAAATCAAGGGTTTTATTAAAAAATCCCCCATGTGTATTTAAGTCTATCAACAGAAATTCTCCTACATAAATTTTATATAGAAATTATGACCAATTAATTAACTTAGCTATATAATCATTATTCTTTCTAAAACATATGAGGTTGTTTTGTTCTTGATTATTCACAAAGTTAAACTGTGAAGCATAGTCACTTCAAAACAAGCAAAAAAGGAAAATATGTTTGTATCTATAATATGTAATACTTAGTAAAAATTATTTTGCTTTTTTGGAGCTTCCAAAATCTTTCATGATTTTCATTAAACTGCAATCCTATTTTTAGAAAACTCATAAAACAATAAAACTTCAAATATGTCTTATAAACAAGTGAATGATATTTTGGTATTTAAATAAAATTTAGATGTCTTGTTATTTTTAATACTGTTATACGTAGTAAATATCTTAATTTTGTCATTTGTTTCATATTTGAAACCCCCACAAATTCAGGTTTTTCAGGCACACTAATTACATTGAACCCAGCAAGGTGAGAGCTCCTCCTGCTGGCTTTAAACAAAAGTTATCTTGTCTCTACCAGAGTGCAAAAAACTGTCAACAAGGAGGAAGGAAAAAAAAAAACAAAAAACCATCATTTACATGAACTTCAGTAAAAAGTTAATACGCTTTTATTTGTAATTTCACAGCAATGTGTTCTATGGCTTATTATTTGTGCTATATAACTTATAATTTATGTAAAATACACATGAAAATATAATTATTCATATAATGAATGAGAAATTGAATAAAACTGAAAACAAATAGTAAGCTGAGAATGCCAAAATAATGTCTGAAAATATGTATTTTGCTTCATAAGCAATATGGTGGATAGAATATAAGTGAAGAAGTACATACAATTTACTTATAAACTCTTAGGAAAGTATTTTCAGCATACTATATTTCTCTCAAAAATATATTTAATTTACGATTGTTTTACTCATTTTTGGGAAATTGTATGAAAACTTCTTTGTATTTGAAAAGTAAATATAAAATTATAAAGATAAATTTTTGAAAGTATAGGATTAAATACGAAAGTAATGACTACCTAAGAAAAAGCTCAATATTAATTACTAATCTTTGAATAATCTATCAACTCTTTAACTATATCACTTTTAGTAAGTCCAAGGGATATCAGTTTTTAACAAATTAGCATGTTGACTTTTGGTATGCAAAAGAATTTCATATTTATTCAAACTGCAGAATAAAAAAGTTAAGATTATTCTCATGTACCATTTTAAAAAAATTAAATAAGGAGTAAATAAATTAATCCATTAAGAAAAAAGTACTTTTTCCTTTTAATATAATTTTGTTGTAAAAGTTCTACTTAATGGCATGGTAAATTGAGTCCAAATATGTATCAATATTTATAAAATTTCAGACAATCATAAATGCACGTTTTGAAACATTTTCTAACAGGCTTCAAGCAAAAAAAGGCAAAACATTTCTTGGTAGACTCATTCTCATTAGAGCCTTCAAGGCTCAGCAAGGTAAGGAAAATACTAAGTCATTCTAAAAACACAGCAGTAGAGTTTTGTACTAGTTCGATTCTCTGCTAATTTTGATAATCCTTTCCTCTTCTCATAGCTCTAAAAATAAAAAAGTAAACAAAAGAAATATTTCTGACAGCACAACCAGATACAATCAGAGAATGCTTCACATGATACACACACACACATATATATAAACAAACATGCACCTTTATATGTGAAATTTTACAGGTAGTCCATTTGAATGAGATACTATTTAGATGCTTGAAACTGATATTTAGGCAATCAAATTAACTAATCAGTTTTGACATAATTGCCTGCCTATGGTTGGCTAAAAACCAAATCTTTTTACTACCAGATATGTATACTATGGTTATCTAACCTCACAAAGTTTTGGAATCAATATTTAATTCCCAGGAATCTAACACAGATTACTCTAAATAAACACAGGATCATAATGTTTACCCTTGGTTTGTACCTCTGTGTATCAGTAATATCTTTAAGGTATCACCTTCCAAAGAAGGTCAGAATAGATCTAAAACTTGTGAACTTAGAGTCTTCAGCCTTATGCTCTACTAGAAAATACGTTTTTCAGAAAACATATTCAAACTTCTGTCTCTGTCCCTTCCAGAAAACAGATGACTCATTTTCAGTTCTAATGAAAAAATAAGGTATAAAAACCTAAAATCCTTTTTCTCACTATTACCTTAAACAAACAAATTTAAAAAAGGGCAAATAATTGAAGCTATATAATATTCTCCCCAATTCACTTACTTTGAGGATAAATTAAGTAAATGAGCTTGCTTTTTTTCTTTTTTCTTAGTTTTTTTTATTAAATCATAGCTGTGTACAATAATGCAATCACAAGAATGAGCTTGCTTTTAATTAGAAAATGTAAGAACTGCCACTGAAAAACTTTTTCCAAAAATGAGTGGCTAACAGTTGATTAAACTATAACTTGTAATCTTTTCTCCTTGACTTTCATACCTTCTCATTTGCTTCTGTCTCAGAATCTCTCCATCTTTACCCTACTGGACATCACTTTCTTGGCTCCAGCTTTATAATCATTCATTCCTAAAACCTGCCATTACCAGTGCTTACCACAGAGACCAAAGGAAAACCCAGGTGTGCATTTTATCCATCCCAAGGTCACTTAACGGCAGGTTCACTCCTTTGCTCCTGAGCAAGATCACTAAGACTTATAAGTCGCTTCAGAAGATGTCCTTTGCCATCAAAAATTTTCAGTTACCTCCATGTTAAAAATAGTAAAGGAAAAGGAATTTTCCTCTGAACCTAATGAATAGCAATACATGATTCCTCTGTTTGGACATCTTTACCACCTTCATGTATACATAATCTAGAAAGTTTCATATAGGACCTCTAGCATTTGTGTTTAGTTTAATGACTCAGAGATTAGATAGGCAGAAAATATTTTTTGATTGTTCTAAGTATCTAGCTTTATATCTAATAAATGTTGTGAGTTTCTCATCTCTCGCACAGAAGTGCCCTGTTTAACCCAAATCATGAAAATGCTCCCCGTTGCTCATAGCATCAAAGACTCTTTTTGCCTTTGTATCTCTACTATTTCTTACAGTTCCCACTTGTCCTTTATGGGCTTTTGACACTTTTCAATTTGGGGGAAGAATATTATAAAACTTAAGTTTTCAGATAAACTTAAGTTATTGCTTTTACAGCACTTGTAAAAGAGATTATGACAACTTATTTGAGAGATTTATCTATAATATAATGAGCACCTCAATGCAAAACTATTTCTGTGTAATAGAAGACAAGTCTAAGAAAACTACTGAAACCCTTACAAAAAGAAATAATAGTAGCTCAAATTCTTAGCAAAAAGAGAAAAAAAACTTATTTAACTAAAAAAAAAATCATGTGAATAAAAGTAAATCTTTCTTTTCTTGAAAATAGAAGTATTTTTTTCATGCAGTGTTTTTTCCCTGCACTACATTTGCATGGACATACTGAAAATAGATTCAACATTGCTCACTGAGGCACATGAAGTCAACAAGTGTTACCTTTTTTTATATAATACATTTTGGTGTCATTTCAACAAACATTAATTGGATTTGTTACATTTAAAACTCTATATTAGGATTGCAGGATATAGAAAGTCTGTAAGACTAAGATGTTTACCTTCAAGGAGGACTTGTCATCATTTTATCATTTCTACAAAGTTTTTTGTCAACCCACTTGCCGAAGTTTATTCAAAATATAAATAGAACAGATTAAAATACCCTTATTTATAGGATGCAGACAAATAAAGACTGCAGGTATTTCACAGACTGTGCAGAATTAAAATGCTATTTTAAAGGGCAGACATCCAATATAACATCAAAGTCGCTACCTAAACTGTCACTAATTGGACTACTTTCCTCATTTTCTATAGAGATGACACACTCTAAATAGACTGTATAAATGCATCTCAGCGATGGGAAATAATTCTCTATCCATAGCATACTTGTGAAAATAATCCCAAGCACAAGAAACGTTTGTTAAATTTGTCCAGAGAGACAGGATATTTTAAATACAGTGAGGGAAGTAAAAAAAAAATTAAACATAATCAGATGTAAACATTTTATAATCTAATAATCCAAGCCTTATTCATCAGAAAGAAGAAATTACTGGAATATCTATAATGGCTCACACCTGTAAACCTAACACTTTGGGAGGCTGAAGTGGCAGGAATGCTTGAGGCACGAGTAATGGTGAGAATTTGTTACCTGGGTAATAGTGAGACTGCATTTCTACAAAAAGTAAAACTATTAGCTGGACATGATGGTACATTCCTGTAGTCCCAGCTTTTGAGGAAGCTGAGGCAGAAGGATCTCTTAAGCCTAGGAATTTGAGGTTGAAGTGAGCTATAATGAAGCCACTACACTCTAGCTCTGGCAAAAGAATGAGGCTGCCTCAAAAGAGGAAAAAGATAGGAAAGGAAAGGAAAGAAGAGTGCAGGGAAGAGGAAAGGAAAGAAAAGAAAAGAGCAATACAAGAAATAAAAAATTACCAGGTAAAAATTTTAATTGTCATAATTTTGAAACAAAACAATCTAACTAAATAGCACAAAAATGTGTTTATGAATACTCATTTCCATTTTTTCATTTCATTACTGTTTCTTTAAGTTATAATTGAGTTGATTATAGCATTTTTCAGGGACTCTTCCACAGTATACCTAAAATCACAATACAAAAGAAGTTTTTTTTTGAGACAGAATCTCACACTGTCACCCTTGGGAAAGTGCCCTGAGGCATCACAGCTCACGGCAACCTCAAAACTCCTGGGCTCCAGTGGTTTTCTCATCTTAGCCTCCAAGTAGCTGGAACTACAGGTGCCCACCACAACACCCAGCTATTTTATAGAGATGGGGTTTCAAATTTGCTCAGGCTGGTCTCGAACCTGTGCGCTCAGGCAATCCACCCAGCTTGTCCTCCCAGAGTGCTAATATTACAGGTGTGAGCCATCCACCCATCCTCAAAAGAACTTTTTTAATAAAAATATATTGAAAGAGAATTCATAAAACTTCAGCTTCTATAATATTCCAAGAAATTCCCCACTATTATATCTTCTATTTACTTCCTGGATTCTATGATTTGCTTTAGTATTATTAACTCGTATAATCTGGGCCAAGTCATACTTCTTATCCTTCTTTTTGTTAGGAGTTGAGCTGCCCTCAACCAAATAATTCTCTAAGCTTAGAATCCACCTTAACCTGGCTCTCAAGAGATTTTTATCTTATTAGCCACCTTCCTAGGGTGGTATGACTTAGTGTAAAAAACAGACAAAAGTGTCCTTCTTGTGTCATGGGTCATGATTGTTACTTCTTCAAACTCTGTAAGTGTCTATTGTTGTTTCTTTCTTTCTCTCTTTTTAAGATACAGGATCTTTTCTGTCTCCCAGGTTAGAGTGTGGCGGCATAATCATAGGTCACTGCAGCCAGAAATGCCTAGGCTCAAGAGGTCCTCTGCCTTCGCCTCCCAAGCACCTGGGATTACAGGTGCATGCTACCACATCCAGGTAGTTGTTCTATCATCTATGTATTTAACTATCTACCTACCTATCTATCAATTGCACTTTATGCCCAGGTTGGTCTCCAACTCCTGGCCTCAAGCAATCCTATCACCTTAGTTTCCCAAAGTGCTAGGACTATGGGTATCCATTCTGTTTCTCTTACTAAGATCTGAGGACAATGCTGTTTTAACTTACATTCCCCCATTCTATCTTTTTAGCTGATAACAGAAATACTATCCATACAACAGTGCCTTTCATCTATATAAAAGGTACAGCTGAACTGCCAATAATGGAGATGCTTCCTAAAAGCAACTAACTAAATTCTATTCATTAATACTTAGATTTAACAGACAACTGCTCATAAAATATGATTATTGGGTGACAAAAAATGATAATTATTCCTACAATAATATACCTTCTGGAGAGATGCTACAAAAGAATAATTTAAATAAAAATGAGATTTTATCATCCTTTACCATAATTTCAACATCCTGGACTCCCTAAAGAATGTGTGTTGTCTTCCGAGTAGCTAAATTGGAGTGTAATAGTTTGTAAATAATATTCCCTGTAGGATAACATGTATATAGTGAGAGAAATGGGCAGGAAAAATGTGAAGACTTAAATAAAATATTAAGACAACCAGCTGTCATATCAGTTTACACATTAAAGAGATTTTAGTACAATTATTTGATAAATAAAATCATAAGAATTATGTAGGACAACTTCCTACTGGAAGCTATTTAGGACATGTCAGAGAAAATATGATGCCAAATTTACAGGCACGGGAACTGTAAGACAGCTGATATTTTTCAGCATATGTCTGTACTCCCAAGAAGTCAGGAAGAGGACTGGTTCATAAATGAAACATTTACAGAGGTGACCCATGCCAAGAGCAGCATGGCTTCGGTATAGAGAAAGGAACGACAGATGGAAGCTTTATGGTTGGCATAAAAACAAAAAAAGTATTATTATCATTATCCCGTAGGGAAGGCATGTCATTAAATACTACTGTCAAATTGTTTTATCATCAAAACTTTGTGAAATAAAGTAAATGCAAAAGAAACTATAATGGTATTTTAACATTTAGGCAAATGTAAACTATTTTATGGAGCCAGGGTTTCCCAGGTATACTTAAGCATGAGAAGCTAGACATAGGTTTTCACAAGACATGGATCCCTTTTCTTAATTTATTGATCACCCAAGACACAGATGAGGGTAAGTAATGTATAATGTTGAGAACTCTTTTGGTAAAGGCATCAGGACCCAACAGCTTTTATGACTGAGAAGTTTAATGTTTATCCTCCTAAGAAGATGTGACCATATTTCAGGAGACTGATGCTTGCTCATCAGGCATGCAGAAGATTCATTTATACATAAGAAGGATGATTTATTCACTGATGACTTATTTCCCCAGGGAATCTCCTTCTTTGCAGGTAAAACCATTCAAAAGACCAAATTATAGATCAAAGATTTCTTGGAGAGTATTAAATTGCTGGAAAAGAATGACCTTGTTTTATTTTTTAAAAAATCTCCTAGATCTATTTTTATTTAATGAATAATTTTATGTACCCATTTTAAAGCTATCAAGTTTGAATAGTGATAAAGAAATAATGAGATATTTTTCTACTTAAGGAAACTATTTTTCATATGTAAGTATTGCCAATTACAACTTTGGCCTTTTAAATATTATTTCAATACTGTTAACCTCTGAAACAGTATCTCTAGTGTAAATCTATGTTATACTTCAGACATAATTCAGAGAGGACGTTCAAAGTTAACATGTTCATGTTAGAGCCCATTGTTTGCCACGAAATGAGTACCACCTTCTGATTTCTCTATTTTAGTAACTGACCCCTAGTGTTTGCCTAAGTACACAATTTTTGAAACTGTATCCCATCTCAGACTCATTCCCACCATTCATAACAAAGCTATCAACCTGATTGCTGTAGTGAGAATAATGTCTCCCCTGATCCAAGTTGTCCATGTCCTAATCCCAGGAATGGATGCAAGTGTTACATCACATGGCAAAGAAAAAAATAAGGCAGATGGGCAACACCTGTGGGCTCAAAGGAGTAGGGTGCCGGCCCCATATGCCGGAGGTGGTTGGTTCAAACCCAGCCCTGGCCAAAAACTGCCAAATAAATAAATAAATAATAAGGCAGATGGAGTTAAGATTGCTAATCTAGTGAGATTACTTCTATGTTTCTGGTGTGATAACAAGGGTCCTTAAAAGTAGAAGAAAGAGCCAATCAGAGGAAGTTGTGAGTTCAGAAGAAAGGAGTAGAGAAATGCAAAGTTGCCAGCTCTGAAGATAGAGGAAGGCAGCTGTGAGCCAAGGAATCGGGTGGCTTCCAGGCCCTGTGAAGGGCAAGGACATGGATTCTGCCTTAGCACCTCCAGAATGGAGCACTAACACTTTGATATTATCCCACTGTGACCCAGGTCTAACCTAGACGGTGGTTAAGAATAAATAGTGTCTGTTAAGCTGCTAATAGAGGTAATTTGTTATAGTAGCAATAGGGAAATGATACAGTCAACTATCTAAATGACCTTCAAATCTATGTTTTTTTTATCCTCAACCTCCTCTATCTCCCAATTGGATTAAGGTCTCTTGGTTTTCTTCTTTTATCAAATTCAATGCAGCCTCAGTGGTCTGCCTAAGTAACACTCTGATTTCTCTACCTTTGTCCAAAATTCTTCTTTCTCACTGCAGATTCCTCCTTATCACTTATAAAACCCTTCCAAAATATTTGCTGAAAATCTTCACTTCTTTCTTCTTTTAAGTATTTTTTTTTTTCAAATTAATATGAGGGTATCACTGTTTAAAATGCACTGTTTTCGCTTCCAAGGTAAAATTATAGTTATAAAAGAAACCCTCACCCAGGAAGCTTGGTAATACACTCACACATTGTGCTCAGTAGGTGAGATCCTACCAAATGCCTTCCTGCTTCTGTCAATCATCTTGCCCCTCCCCTTCTCCCTCTGTCTCCATATTAGATGACATTTGTGTTTTATTTTTCATATAAACAAGTAATTGTTCATATATTAGTTTCACATTAGTATTGAGTACACTGGATATTTATTTTTCCATTTTTATACTTTACTAAGAAGAACAGATTTCAACTCCATCCAGGAAGATGTAAAGTGTCCATATTTTTTATGGCTGAATAGTATTCCATGGTATACATATATCACAATTTTAGTTTTTGTTTTTGTTTTTGTAGAGACAGAGTCTCACTCTATCACCCTTGGTGGAGTGCTGTGGAGTCACAGCTCACAGCAACCTCCAATTCCTGGGCTTAGGAGATTCTCCTGCCTCAGCCTTCCAAGTAGCTGGGACTACAGGTGCCTGCCATAGCACCCGGCTAATTTTTGATGCAGTAGGCCAGGGCTGGGTTTGAACCCGCAGCCCTCAGTATATAGGGCCGGCGCCCTAATCGCTGAGCCATACCACAATTTGTTGATCCATTCATGGGTCAATGGAAATTTGTATTGCTTCCATGACTTGACAATTATGAATTGAGCTGCAGTAAACCTTCTAGTGAAAATGTCTTTATGGTCAAATGATTTTTGTTCTTCTGGGTAGACACCTAGTAATAAAACAGTGGAATCAAATGGAGGGTCAACTTTTAGTTCTTTGAGGATTCTCCATACTTCTTTCCAGAAAGGCTGCATTAGTTTGTAATCCCACCAGCAGTGTAGGAGTGTTCTCTTCTTTCCACATCCATACCAACATCTGTAGTTTGGGGACTTCGTGATGTGGGCCAACCTTACTGGCGTTAGTTGATACCTCAAGGTGGTTTTGATTTGCATTTCTCTGATGATTAAAGACAATGAGTATTTTATCATGTGTTTGTTGGCCATTCATCTGTCATATTCAGAGAACTTTCTATTCAAGTCTCTTGCCTACTTATAGAGGAGATTGTTTGCCTTTAAAAATTATGTAGAGAAATACTGTAACATTCTGAAAAATAAGGTACTGAGAACATTTAGTAAACTGTTCCAAACTTGTGCAACTAGGAAATTGAGATGATAATTTTGAATTCATCTTGTCTACAAAATTAAACTTCAATAAACACTCTCTTGATGTATTACTATATGTTGTAGTACTAAATGGATTTTCATATTGACTACAAGATCTTTACTTTAAGTTGTAATCAAAATATACATAAACCATGCCTTTGGGATGATTATAATCTCAAAGAAGAAATAGAAGAAAGTGTAAAATAAATAATTATATATTATGAGAAGTGCTATAAATTTAATTTAGTTTTCAAACTCATAGAAAATCTCTTAAATAGAAAACTGAGGGTACTGAGAACATTTAGTAAATTGAACCAAAATTGTGGAACTAGGAAATTAAGGAGATAATTTTGATTTTATCCTCTCCAGAAGATTAATTTTCAATGAATACTCTCTTGATGTACTACCTAACTTATGTTAAGAAGAACTTGGTATTTCCATTATTTTTCTAGACAATTAGTAATCCAGTTGCTCCAAAGTAACCCCAAAATATCACATATTATAATGGAAGGCTTACCCTCCATTAATGATGAAACTAAACTAAAACATCTTGTCAATTAAAAAAAAAAAAGTATTTTGAAACTTGCGTGTTTAAGCTATTCTTTACTTTTAAAGACGGTGTTTTCTCCAGTATTACCTAAATTCAACTATTCTGAGCAACCATCAAGTGATTAACATTGGGCTTCTGTGTCTCAGCAGGATCTTGACATTCATCATTCAAGTCTTTTATTCTTACCATTCCACTCCTCAAATTCAGTGCTCCCACCTTTTTTGATTTTATTTCAAGTTCTCAAAAGCAACAAACTCTTCTCACCTTCCCAGAGCTGGTAGTCTCTCAACTTGGTAACTACTCACCCTCTCAGTTTACATGACAGATCCTGTTAGAAGAATCTTCTGATATCTTTCACCTAAGGTTAGGGAAGTAGAATTTTTAACTGACCTCTTAAATTAATGCATGTTCCATTACCAAAAGGTATGACTTTATTGTAACTCTCTTTTCATATATCTCCTTAAGAATACTAATTTTCATAAGTTTGCAGCTGTTAGTCATCTTGTTCATCAACTTTATTATAACAGTCCAGGTGAAAATTTACAAAAAACATTTGCCAGGCAGCCTTGGCAAAAATATTTCTCTTAACTGATCACAGTCATAGTGTAGTAACCCTCCTTTAAACATACTTAATACATCTAAGTCAATTTTTACTTCTCAGTGGAGATTTAGCATATACCTGTTTATATTATCTTTTCTTTAGAGTTTGTACTCAGATCTTCACTAGTACTTTTGAAAATATACCAAATAATTTTGTATTACACAAAATAATTTTGTATTACACAATTTTGTCCTATTTATAAGACTCAGAAAGAACTACCTTATAACTAAATTAAAATCCCTACTTCTGTCCTCATTCACAAGGCCTAACAATTAAGTTTGTGGACTCATTCTAAAAATTTCACTGCTGCATATCTCTATGGTCATATTTGAAGTATTCCCCTTGGGAAGCTATGTACTGATTCCAGGACCTAGTCCACCCTTCCAAGTAATTTTGGAACTCTTTTTCTGGAATGATCATCAAAGTTGTCATCATACAGCACACAAAAACACACAACAATAATGAATACTTCTCAGCAAGACATCGCCTCACCTAGAAACAAACCCAGCTGTAGGACACCGATATACTGAAGTTATGAAACCTTACTAAGTTGGTTGTACAGTGCTGCCAACATAAAGTGCACAGTGGCAAGTTTGTGAAATTAATTGTCACACCTCCTAAGATGACAGTTATGACAGTCATTCCAGAAAAAGAGTTCCAATTGCTTAGAAAGGTGGACTAGCAGCTGGCATTGGTGTATAGCTTCCTAAGGGGAGTTCTTAGAAGGTGACCATAGTGATACTCAGTAATGAGGTATGTAGCACTTTTCTTATGAGTTCATGAACTTAATTATCAGACCTCATATATTTCTTTTCCTACTGTACTATAATAATTCCATATCATTTCCTAGCACTCATGGTTCTAGACAGAAATAAGATATAAAACATAGTTCATATGTCCTGTAACTATGTCACATAGTTCTTTGGGCATATTTGATTATATTAAGTGATTATTTTGTTGAAAAAATTAGACTTTATTATTTTGTTTCATATATTCATTTATTTTAATGTATATTTGTACTTTATCTTCCCCTTTCTTGAAAAATTCTCTGTGAGCTAGTTTTACTCCATACCCCAATGAAATCTCAGGCAGTAGCATGAATTTTCCACAGCTTTTTAATCATAAAACACCTAGAATTTAAGAAAATAACTAAAAATCAAAATTCACAAAACTCTACACTTCTTTTCTCTCTCAATCTGCTTTCACTTAGAGACTTAAAGCTTTGAGCAAGAAAGTGTACATCTTTAGATTTTCCTCATAATCTAATGTCATTTCTAACTCACCAAGTTCAAGTTGTAGGGTGAGTGATTAAATAGCTAGGGAGTATGTTTTTTCATTTGTTAACATCTTTAGCTATTTCTTTTCTCAGAGTTTCATAATTCTCTTTATAGAGATCTTTCACATCCTTTGTTAGGTAAATTCCCAGATATTTTACCTTTTTTGGCACTACTGTAAAAGGAATAGAGTCTTTGACTATATTTTCAGCTTGTCTATTGTTGGCATATATAAAAGCAATTGATTTATAAGTATTAATTTTGTATCCTGAGACGCTGTTGTATTCCTTGATCACTTCTAAGTGTTTTGTAGTTAGTCTCTGGGATTGTCCAGATATAGGATCATATCATTAGTGAAGAGTGAGAGTTTGATCTCCTCTGACCCTATGTAGATACCTGTGATCGCCTTCTCTTGCCTAACTGCAATGGCTAATACTTCCATTATTATGTTGAATAGCAGTGGAAACAATGGACATCCTTGCCTCATTCCTGGTCTAAGTGGGAATGTTTTCAGTTTTACTCCATTCCATATGATATTGGCTGTGGGTTTGCTGTTGATGGCCTCTATCAGTTTAAGAAATGTCCCTTCAATGACTGTTTTCTTAAGTGTTCTGATCATGAAAGGATGCTGGATATTATCAAAAACTTTTTATTCTTCAATTGAGAGAATCATATGGTTTTTATTTTTTATTGTATTGATGTGATATATTATATTTATAAATTTGTGTATGTTAAACCAATCTTGTAACCCTGGAATAAACCAAACTTAATCATTGTGTATCATTTTTTTGATGTGTTGTTGAATTCTGTTTGCTAGGATCTTGTTGAGTATGTTTGTATCAATATTCATTAATGATACTGGTCTATAATTTTCTTTTTTTGTTGGATCCTTTCTTGGTTTGGGTATCAGGGAGATATTTGCTTTGTAGAATGTGCTGGGAAGTTTTCCTTCTTTTTCTATGCTTTAGAAAAGGTTGCATAATATAGGTACTATTTCCTCTTTAAAGGTTTCATAGAATTCAATGTGAAGCCGTCTGGTCCTGGACTTTTCTTTTTTGGGAAATTTTGCATTGGTGATGCTATTTCAGTGATTGATACAGGTCTATTCAAAATTTCTAATTATTCCTGGTTGAGTCTAGGAAGGGGGCATGCTGCCAGGTATTGATCTACTTAATTCAGATTTTTGTATTTCTGAAAATAGAATTTTTTTATAGTAATAACTGAGGATTTTTTGAATTTCTGAGGTGTGTGTTGTCATTTCTCCTTTATCATTTTTGATAGATGCCATTAGAGATTTTGCTTTTCTGTTTCTGTTAGGTTAGACAAAGGTTTATCAACTTTTTTTTTTTCAATTATTTATTTATTTATTTTGCAGTTCTTGAACCCATCAACTCCAGCATATGGGGCCAGTGCCCTACTCCTTTGAGCCACAGGCACCACCCTCAATTTTATTAATCTTTTCAAAAAACAACTTTTTGCTCCATCTTCTGAATGATTCTTTTTTTTTCAATTTTATTTAAGTCTGCCCTAAATTTGGTTATTTCTTTTCTTCTGCTAGTTTTGGGTTTAGAAAGTTCTTTGTTTTCTTGTTGCTTGAGATGATCCATTAAGTTGTTGACTTCTTCTCTTTCTATTTTCTTGATTAAGGCTTCCACTGTGGGAAACCAGTATCCCACAGGTTTTGATAATTTGTGTCATCATTATTATTTGGTTCCAAAAACTTGTTTTCCTTCTTAATTTTATGTGGAATCAGAAAAAACCTCTAATAGCAAATACATTACTCATAAATAAAAACAAATCAGGAAGTATCACGTTACCAGACTTCAGGCTATACTATAAATCTATACTAATCAAAACAGCATTGTACTGGCACAATAACATGGACAGCACAGCATGGTACTATCTCGTCTTTGACCCAGCTATCATTCAGCCTAAAATTATGTAGTTCCATGACATTGCTTGAGTTTGAAGATTCCTGTTGCTGTTAAGTTCAACTTTTATTCCATGGTGGTCTGAAAAACATGAAGAATAATTTCTATTCTTTTAAATTTGCTGAGGTTAGATGCTAAGATATGGTCAATTTTGGAGGATGATCCATGGGCTGATGAGAAGAATGTACATTCAGTTTTATTCGGATGAAATATTCTGTAGATGTTTGTTAAATCCATTTGTTCTAGGGTCAGGTTTAAGTCTAATATTTCTTTGTTTAGTTTCTTCTTGGAGGACCTATTCAAAACTGTCAAACAAGTGTTTAGATCTCCAACTATTATAGTCCAGGAAGATATCAAGTTGTTCATATCCATTAGGGTTTGCTTTATAAATTGAGGAGCATTCTGGTAGTGGGCATAATGTTAAATATCAAAATTTCTTCATGTTGGTTGTTTCCCTTGACAAATATGTAGTGACCATTATTATCTTTCTTTATCTTTTTTGGTCTAAAGCCAATTGCATATCTGCAAATAAAATTGTAACCTTGCTTTTTTTCTGGTTTCCATTTGTCTGTATTATAGAAGTCTGTCCTTAACCCTGAGTCTACTTTTATTCTTTAAGGTAAGATGAGATTCTTGTATGCAGAGATATCTGGTCTGAGTTTATGTATCCAAACAGCCAATCTGTGTCTCTTTAGGGAACAATTTAAAGGATTCACATTAATTGAGAGAACAGATAAGCCTGGTAGTGTTTTGGGTGTTCTGTTTTTCAAATGTCCAGTGGACATCATTAAGCCTTTCACCCCTGTCCCTTTGGGTTTTGTTCAAAAATTTCTGAGTGAGTTTACTTTGGTGGTAGAGCATTATACAGGTCATTATGGAGTATGAGTCTGAGAATATGGTTGGGAAGAATCAACATTGTTAAAATTTCTATACTACCCAAAGCAATCTACAGATTTAATGCAATCCCTATTAAAGCACCATTGTCATACTTTAAAGACCTTGAAAAAATAGTGCTTAATCACACATTACTCAGAAATAAAAACAAATCAATAAGTATCACGTTACCAGACTTCAGGCTATACTATAAATCTATACTGATCAAAGCAGCATGGTATTGGCACAAAAACAGAGAAGTAGAGGTATGGAACAGAATAGAGGACCAAGACATGAGCCCAGCTACTTATCGTCATTTGATCTTTTATAAATCAATCAAAAACATTCACTGAGGAAAGACTCCCTATATAAAAAATGGTGCTGGGTGAAACTGGCAACCTGTAGAAAACTGAAACTGGACCCCCACCTTTCACCATTAACAAAAATTGATTCTCACTGGATAAAAGATTTAAACTTAAGACATGAAATTATAAAACTACTAGAAAAGAGTACAGGAAAATACTTGAAGAAATTGGCCTGGGAGAATATTTTATGAGGAGGACTCCCTCCCTCTGGGCAATTGAAGCAACATCAAAAATACATTATTGTGATCTCATCAAATTAAAAAGCTTTTGCACACCCAAGAGCACAGGGTGGAAAACAAACAGACAACCTTCAGAATGGGAGATTTTTACAGGTTATGCTTCTGATAAAGGTCTAAAAACTAGTGTCCACAGAGAACTCAAACTAATCAATAACAGAAGAACAAATAAACCCATTTCTATGTGGGCAATAGACTAGAACAGAAACTTCTCTGAAGAAGACAACAACATGGCCTACAAACATATGAAAAAATACTCATCATCTTTAATCATCAGAGAAATGCAAATCAAAACCACTTTGAGATAATATCTAACTGCAGTAAGACTAACCCAAATAATAAAAACTCAAAACTACAGATGTTGATGTGGATGTGGAGAGAAGGAAACACTGTTGGTGGGAATGCAAGCTAATACAATCTTTTTGGAAAGAATTTTGGAGAATATTCAAGGAACTAAAAGACCTATTGTTCAATCCTACAATTTCTCTATTAGGTATACAAGTAGGTGATCAAAAATCATTTTACAACAAAGATATTTGCACCAGAATGTTTGTTGTAGCTCAATTCATAACAGCCAAGACGTGGAAATAGCTCAAGTGCCTAGCGACCTATAAATGGATAACAAATTGTGGTATATGTACACCATGAAATACTATGCAGTCATAAAAGAGATAGAGACTTCTCATCTTTTATGTTTACCTGGATGGAGCAGGAACATACTCTTCTTAGTAAAATATCTCAAGAATGGAGGAAAAAAGTATCCAATACTACTATAAAATCAATATATAATCACCTGCACGTTTATATGAATGGTAAAACATAACTATAGTCCAGAAAGTAGAAGGGAAGTGGAGAGTGGAGGGGAGAGGGGAGGTAGAAGGTGGTAGGGTATTTGGGGGGGACCTCACGTAATGTGCATGATGCAATGGTACATTTAAAAACTACTAAGAAGAGTATAATTGTGATGAATGTGTTAATAAGTACAATGTAAGGATTTTACATCGTATATCAAATCGGAACACTGAACCCCATAAATGCATCAATGTACATAGTTATGATTTAATAAAAACAAAAATAAATAAATAAATAAATAAACAGGGAGTATTGTTTTTCATCATAGGTTCAGTCGTGTCTGGCTTTGTTGTATTCTGGGATGGGAGGATGGTCAAAGGTGATTCTGATGTAACGAGATAGAAAACTCCACAGTTTTGTGCCTCTTCCAATTAGTTATTTTCAACTTCCTTCTGAGTCCCTAGAATGCATGATCCTACCAGGAAGTCATTCAAGAATTTGAGGCAATAGCTTTGCTAAAGTGTTTTAAGATAGTTTTCTTAATTCCATCTAAGAGAAGGAATGGAGTTCCCTCTTGATGTAGCCCTGCTTCTGTCTTTGCTTACCTAGCCACATACTTCCCCCACCATTCTCATGCTCTGCAACATGACAGTGAACATAGGTAATGCTCCGAGTTACCCCACTGGTATGTCTTGAATTTAAACATCCCTTTTCCACCCCAAAGCACCATTCTTTTAATCTCCCCAAATTTAATAACTTAACAACAGTTGAAACCAAGCATTTATAATGCTAGAAAATATATATTTAAAAACTTTTAATTATGAGCTATACAGAGTATGGTCTAGTACCTCACTTTAGGATTTACAGGTATTAACCCCTGCATATTGTTCTTGATCTTGGAATTTCAGCTGAACTGAAATAAGTGTCTTATTTTAAAAGCTGACAATTATGGAATGTGATTCCTCTATGTCAAGCACTTTACTAAAGCATGTTCTATGCGCATTAATTCGTTAATTATTTCCAAATTATACTTTTAAAGGTCCTACTACAACCCCTACTACACCAGTTAAAAAAGAAAATGTCCTAAGAGGTAAAGACATACCAAGGTAATTTGTTTCACTATTATCAGTCATTTTGAAAAATGTTTTAATTTACATCTTGATTTGATCATTTACTCAAAGATAATTTAGAAGCTTTCTGTTTAATTACTTTGTAATTTCTTCTTGGAATTGATTTCTGGTTTTGTTCTGCTATGGTCTGAAAAGATAATTGATACTTTCAATTTTTTTTAATTTATGGATACTTGTTTTGTAGCCTAGTATAGGGTCTGTCTTGGAAAATGCTCCATGTGCTGATGAAAACAGTGCATATTCTGCAATTTTGGGGTCAACTGGTCTTTTGGTCCATTAATTTAATAGTCTAGAATAATTCCAGTGTTTCTTTACAACATTCAGCCTGACAGTCTATCTAGTGCTGCCAGTGGAGTGCTACAGTCTCCCATATTATTGTTTTGTGGTCTATCTCCTTTCTAAAGTCTGATAGTATTTATTTTCTGAATTGGAATGTGCAATGTCAGGTGCATACATATTTATGATTGTTACATATTAATGTTGGAATGATACCTTTGTCATTTTATAATGATCTCCTTTGTCATTTTCTTGATGTTTTTAAAATTTTAAAGACTGTTTTACTTGATATAAGAAAAGCTACGCTTGCTCACTGTTGGGTTTCCATTTAGGCAATTTTTTTTCTAACCTTGTACCTTCCATCTATATGAATCTTTGTGAGTTAAGTGGATCTCTTGAAGGTATAAGATATTTGAATTGTATTTGTTTATCAATTCTGCCAATCTATATTCCATCTGGAGCATTTAGACCATTTATATTCAAGTTTAATATTGATAGGTGAGATATTGTTCCACTCATCATGTTCATTGTTCCCTAGTTGTTTTGTATTCTCCGTTATACATATGTTCTTTTATAAGAACTGCAACATTTTTTATCTAAGTGTTTTTATAGTGGTGAATATCAAACTTTCATTTAAATATTTAAAATTTCTTGTAGTATCTATTTATGTACAACTTTCCTAAGCATTTTCTTATTTGGTAAAGACAGTATTTCCTTATTTCTGAAATTTAGCTTTACATGATACAAAAGCCTTGGCTAACAACTATTCTGCTTAAGAAGAGTAAAGATAGGAACCCAACTATTTTGGCTCATAAAGTTTCTGGTGAGAAATTGCTGTTAGTCAGATGGATTTTACTTTATAACTTATTTGAGGCTTTTTTCTCATAGCTAGTAGGATGTTATCCTTTCCATTGCTTTTGGCTAGTCTATTGACTGTATGCCTTTTTGATAACATTTTTCTAATGAATCTCCCAGGATTTCTGTGAGTTTCTTGTATCTAGGTGTCTAAATGTCTGACAAGGCCATGGAAGTTTTTTTCAATTATTATCTTTAATGCCCATGATAAGGCTTGCACATCAAGGAGAAAAACAATAATCAACAGAATAAATAGACAATCTACAGAAGAGGACAAAATAGTTATAAATTATCCATCCAAGAAGGGCTAATATCCAGAATAGGCAAGCTATTCAAACAATTCATGAAGAAATAAACAAATAACCACATTTAAAAGTAGGCAAATGATATAAACAGAAGTTTTTCCTAAGAAAATATACAAATGACCAACAAATATATGAAAAAAATGCTCAGCATCACTAATCACCAGGGATGTGCAAATTAAAACCACAATATGATATCACCATCCCCAGACTGAATGGTGATTATTAAAAAGTTAAAAAATAAGATATTGGCATGGATGCAGTGGGACTGTACACTGTTGGTGAGAATGTAAATTAATACAACTTCTATGGCAAAGATATAAATATTATTCAAAGAACTAAACGTAGACCTATCATTTGATCCAGCAATCCCACTACTAGGTATCTACCCAAAGGAAAAGAAGTCATTATGTCAGAAAGATACTTGCACTTATATATTTAACAGAAGCACATTTCAAAATTGCAAAGATATGGAATTAGCCTAAGTGTCCAAAAACTGATAAATGGGTAAAGAAAATGTGGTGTGTATATACACACACTCACACACATATCCCATAGAACACTGATCATCCATAAAGACAAATAATGTCTTTTGCAGCATCACGCATGGAAATGGAGATCATTATCCTAAGTAAAATAATTCAGGAACAAAATGCTCAACAGCACATATTCTGGATTCTTACTTACAAGAGGGAGTTAAGCCATAGGTATGCATGGCCACTCAGGGACAGATAACAGATAATGAACACTTAGAGGGGAAAAGTCAAGGAAAAGAGATGAAAAATTACCTCTTGGACACACTGTACACTATTTGGGTGACAGATACTCCAATAGCCCAGGCTTCAGCACTATACAACTCATCCATGTAAAAAAATCACTTATACTCCCTAAATATATTTAAATATAAAAAAAGAAAATATATTATGAAAACATGTTTCTTTCTCCTTTAGGCCCTAATAAGCTAAGTACCAAAATACAGCAATAAATGTCAAATGTAAGCATGCTAAAAAACAAAATAAAAAAACAAACAAATAAAGAAATCCCAGGAGGCACAGTTAGTAATAACCACAAATATCTGAATTTAACACCAGCCAGCTGGTCTTGCTTTAAAACCCAAGTATCTAACCACGATGCCTAAGGCTTCACTAGATCTCATAAATGACGAGAGAATAGGAAAGTTTAAAAGTAAGAAAAATAGAGCAGTTTATAGTACTGAAAGAGAAAAAGTAATTTCTGAAATTTGATAGGAGGATCCTGTACTCTTTTGGTTTCCTGTTTGAAAGATAAGCACTGGATGGTGCCTGTGGCTCAAAGGAGTAGGGCACCGACTACATATGCCAGAGGTGGTGGGTATAAACCCAGCCCCAGCCCTAAATAAATAAATAAATAAATAATTAAATAAATAAGCAAGCCACCTATAAAAATATAACATGGCAAGACATAAGTTTATTTTTTTTGTTTGTTTGTTTTTTTTAGAGACAGAGTTTCACTTTGTCACCCTTGGTAGAGTGCTGTGGCGTCACAGCCATCTCCAACTCCTGGGCTTAGGCAATTCTCTTGCCTCAACCTCCCAAGTAACTGGGACTATAGGCACCAGCCACAATGCCCAGCTATTTTTTTTGTTGCAGTTTTATGAGGGCCAGGTTGGAACCAACCACCCTTGGTATATGGGGCTGATGCCTTACCCACTGAGCCATAAAGCACCGCCCAAGTTTATATGATTTTATGAGGATCTTTTTCTGATATAAAACAAAATAATTATCTCATTATTCATTTAGATTTTTAGAGATAAGATATCAGAAACATTTTATTTTAAGGAAACTGATTTTATAATGAATCCCATTTCTTGCCTAATTTGGCACAAAGTGAAATGAATTAATATGTAGCCCAAGTCATCCATATTTCTATTGAACAATAAAATATTTAAGCTGGTACTTTTTAAGCTATTATTTTTGAATTCTGTAATATTTCACACCTAATCTATTCAACTGGTCCAAAGTAATGAACAGATCTTATGACATAAAGCTATGGAAATTTGTATTTGGTCAGCAATTTTTGAATTAAGCCTGCTGGAAAGCTAAACTTTAGGTCTTCTTTACCTCAGCTTTGAAGGCTGCTCAAGAAGATAGCTTTACTTTTGATAAGCATGTTACTTCCCCCTAGGAAATTTCCTTTTTTTTTCTCTCCAAATTGTTCTGGGAAAAGAAGTTACTGTGTGTTACATAGACCCAAAAGCAAAATTATAGCTATTTCACTCAAGAGTGATGGGACCCCAATATTTTCATGTGTTTAAATAACATTACTAACCTTAGAAAAAGTAGAAAGAACTGCAGCATAAAGCTACTCCAAAGATGCAGGAATAATTTTAAAAAATGAATGTAATGTAGTCTGGCCTGAAGTGCATCTTATTAACTAAGAATATAAATATGGAAAATATACCCTATCTCAAGGAATTCTGAGACATTTAAAAAATCCAGTTAGTCTTAAAAGCATAGTAAAATGTGTTAATATTTCAAATAAATCTTTTAAAATATGAAGGCTTAAATAATTTATAATGATTGGCTAACTAATAATTTTTGTAAAGATTTAACATATTTTCTTGGGTTTTATTAGAAAAAAATTTGGGGATTGGGAACATGGGACTGGTCAGCTGGCATGGCTGTCAGGTGGGCCCCCAAGTTCATGCCCAGCGTGGCCTCTGCCCTTTCCCGTCCCACTCTCCATCTTGTCTCCACCAGCTCGTCGTCCTGGTTGGTCTCCAGCTGCTGGAGGCATAGCAACTGAGGCCAGTTACCTCTGCAAGCATGAGGAGGCAGCAGTCGGAATAAATCTGCCATAATTCGCCTCTGGGGCACAAGGGCAGGGAAAAGATAATATTCATCATTTTCCTGACTGACAATTTGTGCTCATCTCTCAGATCTACCAGAACAGTGGTTCCCAAACATTATGTGAGTAAGAATTACCTGAGATGCTTTTTAAAATGCAGGTTTATGGGTCTTATCCCTAGAATTGCTGAATCAGTGAAAGAATTGTGGAAAATTGGAGGGGACCAGGACCAGTGCTTTCATGTTGATAAGATAGACTAAAAACTGAAATCGAAGATGGAAGCTTAGTTTAATATGACTCAACAGTCATAGTTTCCTATTGGAATATTCTTGGAAAATCTTTCACCAGAAACAGATTCTTATTTGTTTGATGGGAATAAGAGTACTTTTCAACCTATCCAACCAGATTGAAGTTGACAGATAAAATTAGCAGGATTCCCTCCCCCATTACCTGACGCACCAGAAGCCTGACCTCTGTGAAACTGAGAAAGGAGGACGTGAGCAGTGCCCACCCTCCCTATCTGCTGGACCAGGCTGCCGCCAGGTAAGAGACTCTGGGGCCCCACTGAGCCCCTACCAGCCCCCAGGCCAGGGAAGCCACAGGGACCCCTGAGCAGCTCCAATCCGTGCCACACAGGGCCTCAGCCACAGCCCGCAGCAGCCAGGAACTTTCCTAGACCCCCGCTGGGATTGGCCCACACCATTAGTGGCCAGAAACTCTGATAGGACTCTTGCACGGTTCAATTGGCACTCCACCAGCAGTGGCCAGGAAGTCCACTGAGACTCCCATGTGGTGCCAATCTGTGCCCCACCCAGCCTCAGCCTGCCCCCCACTGAGACCCCACCTGGCTCCGATCCATGCCCCAGGCTCTCAGCCCTCGCTCAGGTGCCCTCCTCCCAGCAAGAGACTGCTGGAGGCACAGGTTCCCTTTGAAAAGGCCATTGGTGCCCCATCCCATGCCCTGCTGCTTGATCTGGGCATGCCACACTCTGGAACTGCTCCCACAGCCCTAAGTCCCTGGGTGAGGCAGTCCCAGAGGAGCAACACAGGGTCAAGCCCTACAAAGATCCAGCAACAACAGAGTGATTCTGCCAGGGTCTGATCTGGGAGAGAAATCTCCCCAACTCTGAACACATAATAGGCAACAGTGAAAAATAGTCATGAGACAGAATCAACAGAAAAACTCTGGCAATATGAATAATCAGAGTAGATCAACTGCCCCAAGAAACAACAAGGTAGATACAGCGTAAGACCCTTGCATAAGCAAATGGTTGAGATGTCAGAAATCGAATTCAGAGTCTGGATAGCAAATAAGATCAGTGGAATGGAGGAAAAGATGGAATTAGAATTTCAGGCAGTAATCCAAAAGATGTCTCAGGAATTCAACGAATTCAAAGACAAAATGACCAAAAATTTTGACACATTGATACAAGAAGTTGCAGCCCTCAAAGATCTGAGAAATACAGTAGAATCCCTCAGTAACAGAATGGAGCAAGCAGAAGAAAAGATTTCTGACATGGAAGAAAAAGCTTTCAAACATTCCCAAACTTCCAAAGAGGAAGAGAAATGGAAGGCAAAAACAGATCATTCTCTCAGATAGCTCAGGGACAACTCGAAGAAAACCAATATTCGCCTGATAGGGATACCTGAAAATGATGAAGTGGCATCATAAGGCACAGAGTCTCTTCTTTATGAGATTATGAAACTTTCCAGACATGTCAAGAGATTCTGACATTCAGATAGCAGACAGTTTCAGAACCCCAGCATGACTCAACCTGAACAAGACATCCCCCAGGCACATGATAATTAAATTCACTAAAGTTAACATGAAGGAGAAAATTCTGAAGGCATCCAGACATAAGAAATCCATTACCTACAAGGGGAAAAATATTAGAGTAACCACAAATCTCTCTGATCAAACCTTTCAAGCTAGAAGAGAATGGTCATAGACTTTTAATCTCCTAAAACAAAAGAACTTTCAACCCAGGATCCAGTACCTAGCTAAACTGAGTTTCATTTATGATGGAGAAATTAAATACATTAACGATATCCACATTTCGAAGAAATTTGCTATAACTAAACCAGCTGTCCTGGATATTCTCAGACCTATCCTCCATAATGACCAGCGTAATCCTCCACCACGAAAGTAAACTCACCCAGAAACTTTTTGTCAAATTCAACTTCCACAGTGATGAAAGGATTAAAAATGTCCACTGGACTCTCTAAAGATTTATCATTGTTTTCAAGTAATGTGAATGGTTTAAATTTTCCTCTAAAGAGGCATAGGTTGGCTGATTGGATACATAAACTCAGGCCAGATATGTGCTGCATACAAAAATCTCATCTTACCTTAAAAGATAAAATTAGACTCAAGGTGAAGGGGATGGTCATCTATATTCCTGGCAAATGGAAAACAGAAAAAAGCAGGTCTTGCAATCTTATTTGCAGATACAATAGGATTTAAACCAAGCAAAGTAAAGAAGGATAAAGATGGACATTTCATATTTGTTAAAGGTACTAATCAATATGATGATATTTCAATTATTAATATTTATGCACCCAACCTGAATGTGCCTCAACTTATAAGAAAAACCCTAATAGACATGAGCAACTTGACTTCCTCCAGCTCCATAGTAGTTGGAAATTTTAATACTCCTTTAGCAGTGTTGGATAGATCCTCCCAAAAGAAGCTAAGTGAAGAAATTTTAGATTTAAACTTAGCCTTTAAACATTTGGATTTAATAGACATCTACAGAACATTTAATCTTAATAAAATTGAATACACATTATTCTCATCAGGCCATGGAACATACTCCAAGATCAATCACATTTTAGGTCACAAGTCCTACCTCAGTAAATTTAAAAGAATAGAAATTATTCCTTGCATCTGCTCTAACCATCATGGAATAAAAGTTGAACTCAATAACAACAAGAATCTGCATACTCATTCAAAAATATGAAAGCTAAATAACCTTAAGCTGTGGGATAGCTGGGTCATAGACGAGATTAAGAAGGAAATTATCAAATTTTTGGAACAAAATGAAGATGAAGACATGAATTATCAGAACCCCCGGGGTACTGCAAAGGCAGTCTTAAGAGGGAAATTTATAGCACTGCAAGCCTTACTCAAAAAAATGGAAAGAGAGGAACTTAACAACTTAATGGGACATCGGAAGCAACTGGAGACGAAAGAACATTCCAACCGCAAACCCAGCAGAAGAAAAGAAATAACCAAAATTAGAGTAGATTTAAATGAAATTGAAAGCAAAAGAATTATACAACATATCAATAAATCAAAGTGGGTTTTTTGAAAAGGTCAATAAAATGGATAAACCTTTGGCTAACCTAATCAGGAAAAAAAGAGGAAAATCTCTAATTTCATCAATCAGAAATAGTAAAGCCGAAATAAAAACAGACCCCTCAGAAATTCAAAAAATCCTTAATGAATATTACAAGAAACTTTATTCTCATCTGAAGGAAATCAACCAATACGTAGAAGCACGCCACCTACCAAGACTCAGCCAGAATGTAGTGGAAACATTGAATAGGCCTATATCAAGTTCTGAAATAGCATCAACTATAAAAAATCTCCATAAAAAGAAAAACCTGGGAGCATATGGCTTCATGTGAGAATTCTACCAAACCATTAAAGAAGAACTAGTACCTATATTACTAAACCTCTTCCAAAATATAGAAAAAGAAGGAATACTACGCAACACATTCTATGAAGCAAACATCATCTTGGTCCCTAAACCAGGGACAGACCCAACTAGAAAAGAAAACTATAGACCAATATCACTAATGAATATTGATGAAAAAATATTTAACAAGATCCTAAGAAACAGAATCCAACAACACATCATACAAATCATCCACCATGACCAAGTGGGCTTTATCCTAGGTTCTCAAGACTGGTTCAATATACGTAAATGTAATTCAGCACATAAACAAATTAAAAAATAAAGACCATATGATTCTCTCAATGGATGCAGAAAAAGCTTTTGATGATACCTAGCATCACTTCATGATCAGAACACTTAAAAAAATTGGTATAGAAGGGACATTTCTTAAGCTGATAGAGGTCATCTACAGCAAACCCACAGCCAATATCATATTGAATGGAGTTAAATTGAACTCCATTTCCACTTAGATCAGGAACCAGGCAAGGTTGCCCATTGTCTCTATTGCTCTTCAACATCGTAATGGAAGTTTTAGCCATTGCAATCAAGGAAGAAAAGGCTATCAAGGGTATCCACATAGGGTCAGAACTTTCACTCTTCGCAGATGATATGATATTATATCTTGAAAACACCAGGGATTCTACTACAAAACTTCTAACAGTGATCAAGGAATACAGCAATGTCTCAGG
>CAUYON010162614.1:0-12406 GCA_963573935.1 Arctocebus calabarensis | reverse complement strand
TAGGGAGGCTGAGGCAAGAGAATCGCTTAAGCCCAAGAGCTGGAGGTTGCTGTGAGCAGTGTGACGCCACGGCACTCTACCCAGGGCGATAAAGTGAGACTCTGTCTCTACAAAAAAAAATAAAATAAAATAAAATAAAATAAAATAACTGACAATAGGAAGACTGGATAAAGACAGCCTCCAGGAGCTATAAGGAATGCTACCTAGGCCCATGCTGTGAATTGCTGCAGTTATAATTATTCTGAATCAATTTTAATCATGAAACAACATACCCATTTAAAGAAAATAAAAATAAAAGTGCCAGGAGGAAAAACAAAATTTGATTCCAAGAAATACTAAAGACTTTAACCTTTAAAAAGAAAATCTAATTCTGCCAAAATGTAGTACATTTCATATTTAATTTTGCTCTGATTTATGACAAAATCTCCTGGGTACCCAGGGTATGTAAAAAAAAATTATTAACTCTGTGAAGGCAATTATTAGTTTTTATAATAAAAAATGCATACTGCTTATACCATTATTGCTTGGGAAATTAGGAAACACAGCTTCCAAAACCCTGTGTGTGGAATACTGTAGCAAACCACTCAACTTGCAATAATAGAGTATTGACTGGGTACAGTAATATGTGAGACACAGCTGCAGTCAGATTAAGCTACTATCACACTGTGTGCAATAAAACTTCACTTATAATATATTTATTCCACATTGGCTGAAGAATTTCAAAAGGATTAGCTATGAAAGGCCTAAAAGTCTCTATCTGTAAAATATATATTATTTTCCTCTTGTCACTATAGTTAAAATACTAATTTATTTTCTTCTTCTATCTACAAAATCTTTAGGACGTAGTAATACTAAGCTTTTGACACAAACTGTATCTGAATTAAGAAAGGATGTTTCTGAGGTGAATTTCATGTTTACCAAAGATAATCACCATCCAAAGAGCTTGGCTTACCATTTGCAGGTCCAAAAGTATGACAGAACAAATCTAAGAGCTTGAAAATGCCTTTTAGGTAAGCTACACTAGCCCAAAGGTGTTAAAAGCATAGAAATATGCAGGCTATTTCAGATTACAGGCTGCAATTGGCCTCTCTCTCTCTCTCTCTCTCTCTCTCTCTCTCTCTCTCACACACACCATATATATTCACTCACTTCCACATAGAATTTTCATTATTCTCTGCCTAATCTGCTGAGGCAATCCAGCACATTACACAGTGACAGGATATGAAAAGATATTTTCTGGTCTCTGCCCTTGCTCATTAATGGACACCGGAATATTTACTCTGAAGTTTTTTCTTTGCATCTCAAAGCTGAAATCTGTTAGAATTGTGGGCAGATCTTAAGCAATTGTGCCAGATATGTCTAAATAACAGAAGAGAACAGACAATACCCTGGAAAATGTCAACAAATTATTAACCAGAAGAGGAAAAGCCTCACCCTCAAATGGGTTTTACCACTTTTGGTATTATTCTATTGACTTCAGTCTTACCCACCTAATATAATTATAAAAATATAAGTTTTGGAACACATTGTTGAAGGACAACTCTTCATGAGTCTATTATATTTCTGCAAGTCTTCTGAGCACATAGACATTGACAGTACTGTACTGTCAATGAGATAGTACTGTATTATCTCATCAAGAATGTTTGGATAGCAATAGCTTTGGAAGGCAGGGATAGTATTTTCCTCTAGGGCAAAGGGCAGATTTCTTTCCTGACCAATTTAACTGAGATATTGTCTCGCCCACTCTGAAGCAAATGTTAGTCAGGTTTTGCTAATCACACCTTTCAAAAATTAAAGTTAAGTTCCCTGTAATTAAATTCAGAAGGGCAGTGGAAAAGGGGAGGGGAAGGACAGAAGAGATCTTGTGTGCTCTCACCTAATGGGCGCATGTAAGGGTATACAGCACACTCCCCACAGCAAAGGGCTTATCTACAACTTGGACTTTAACCAACAAATGCAAACAATATAACGTAATCATCGGTACCCTCATATTAATTTTCTTTTCTTTTTTTTTTGAGACAGAGCCTCAAGCTGTCACCCTGGATAGAGTGCTGTGGCATCACAGCTCACAGCAATCTCCAATTCCTGGGCTCAAGCGAGTCTCTTGCCTCCACCTCCCAAGTAGCTGGGACTATAGGCGTCCGCCACGTCCGGCCATTTTTTTGGTTGCAGCCGTCATTGTTGTTTGGCAGGCCCAGGCTGGATTCGAACCCACCAGCTCAGGTGTATGTGGCTGGCGCCTTAACCGGTTGAGCCACAGGCACCGAGCCCCTCATATTAATTTTAAATTAAAAGAAAACATTAAAAAATTAAAATAAATTACTCAAAGTGGAAAGACATTCCACACTGATGGTAATGGTTTCATCTGGAGAGGGTCATCAAGGGAATCATTAATATTTTCTCTATGTTTGGGGGTTTTTTTTACAAGGAGAATACATTTATGTATTACTTATATAATCACAAAAAAAATTATAATATATTCCTAAAAATATTGAGGTTTCCCAAGCTTGGGGTTCTTCAACTATGACAAAACCCACTGCATGTGCAGCATTCACCAAGGCCCTCTTCATCATCTTATGAAACTCAAGTGACAGGGGCAACCAATTCAAATATGAAGCCTATGCTGCCTGCTGAGCTATGAATAATGAAGTCTTTTGTCTTTGATCCAGGAGTCTCAGGTCTTTTAGCCAGGATCTATTTATTAACTTGTAACTAGGCTAACAATTAGCTTGCAACTGGGATATGTTTCAGATCTTCACAGCTCTGCACATTCACTAGACTTAATGAATTAACATGTAACTTAAATATAACCAACTCTTCCCTCATAAGAATCAAAAAAAATTGCTTGGTTCCTGCATTTCACTAGTTCTAGGAAATAATTTTGAAAATTTCTCACACATGCCCATAAGCCAATGTGTTAGCAATATTCCACACACAAAACTACATGTTGTTCGCCTCTCCTGGTCCAACTGCCTCCGTAAGTGTTTTCAACCTCTCTTCAGCAACTGCTGATCACATTCATCCTGTGAAATGCCAGTGTCCATATCAGAGTATGATCTCCAGAAAATCCGTCAAGATGCAGATTCCAAAGGTACCAATACTGCTCAGAGAACTCCTCCTCTTCAATTCTGGGTCATACTCTAACACCTAGGCCCTGAACCACCAATGGTAAGGCATTGGTCCCTCAGGTCTCTTGGTTTATAAAAATATCTGCCAACCAACGAGTGGAGAACCAAATCAAAGGTGATGGAACACAAGATGTAAGAGAGGGGGAAAAAAAGACAAAAATAAATGACTTGATTTTAACACGGAAAATATGCACGTAGGTATTGATCAAGTTCCCAGGAGAAAAGACAAGGTTGACAAGGCCGTCATCTTCATCCTTAAACATTTCTATCTGGGGTAAAAGTTCTTTGTATATGTCCCCAGGTTTTGAAGCTGGTCATATTTTTATCTAGGTAGCAAGGCTCATTTATATCTTCAAATATGCTAACTGGTAATTATGAAATGCAATACATGCAAAACATGGGTGGACAAGATTAACTGTTCAACATGAATCTAACTGAAAACTGAATTTTGCTATCTTTCATTTTTCTGTCTTCATCCTCCCAAAAAAGAAGAAAATGTAGACTTGCAAGGGAGCAAGAAAACCATCTGGATCACAATGCTTCCCAAATTTCACATTCAGTTCTGCCATCCAGACAGAGATTTAGAAGCACTTTGCCTAAACCAATAACTGAATGGTGCCTGCCAATTTCTCTCTCAACTTGGCTTTTCTTAATAAGCTATTTCATCACCTTTATTCCTTTCATCCTCATACTGAGAATATGAGAAACTAGATAAATTGTATACAATCACTGAGGATATCATGGGAGCTGTGTAAGAAACTGTTAATTTTAAAAAATGGGTTTTCAAGTCACAGGGCTTTCTGAGAAAAATCTACAAATTTAAAAAAATACCATGTAGAAAACTGATAGTTTTGTAAATTGGTCCACAAAACACCAATGATCAATTTTTTTACTAGCCAAAAAAATATTTAGTTTTGACATTAATGGCCCAAGTAGTAAGGCTTGCATTGCTATAAGAAAAATAATATACATACAATAAAATGTAGCCAGGACTAATTGTTGCCAAAAAAATAATAATAATAAAATGGAAGGAACTAATTTACTTTTGAAGAAAAATGAACTGACACCTAACACACTTAGTGGTTTTCTTTACAGGGGTTTCTCAGAAAGATGATACCATCACCCAGACCTCTGTGCGCATTTCCTTAACACCAAGTTTAAGCCAAGTTTGAAACAATGTTCTGAGATCTAACAATGATCTAAGAAGAAAATCTCCAGCCAAATCTTTATCCTGAAAGAGGAATTTTGAGATATACCTCAGCTTTGTGAAACAGATTCTCCAAAGGCTGTATTTGGGAGTAAGTTAATCCCTGGGAGTAAGTTAAATGACCAGCTCAGCGTTCTGAAAGACTGCGTGTCTGAGGTCAAGGATTTGAGAGCATGTTTGACAGAGGCCATCTTCAGCTCTGCCTTACTGCCCTGGTGCCCTTAGAAAAGTGTTTGGATATTCCTGAAGCCCAGTTTCTGTATCTCGAAAATAGGAGATGTCAAACACACATGTCTTCCATAGTATAAAGCTTTGATGACCAATTATAACATAGGAAATAACACTAGTTACTAACAGAATTGTCACTGATCTCAGAAAGAGAAGTATCACCATAGAACTGTGGCTATTTGATTATAGTGATATTTTTTTTTTGTTAAGTGCAGAAGAAGGCAGCACCCATGGCTCAGTGGGTAGAGGGCCAGCCACATGCACCAGGGTTGGTAGGTTCAAAACCAGCCCAGGCCTGCTAAAAACAAAAAATAAAATAAATTTTTTTAAAAAGTGCAGAAGAAAAGAAAGACATTACAGAAGTAAACAAGGGCTTAGAGCTTCTCTTTACAGATGTGCCTGTTTTACTTATACAAGCCTTGAAGGCTTTAACTCCTTCCATGAACAGAAGCTGATAGGTGATAGCAAAGGACTCTGCAAACAGTCCATGGGTGAGGAAGTTAGCACATGCTGAGAAGACCTGAAATCTTGCTCTGGCTCTGCTGCCCACTAACTGGGCCTGGAGCACTCATTTAACCTCTCCAAACCCCCATGCCCTCAATCATGAAATGAGAGATTTGAACATCATAGCTTCTAGAAAGTCCACTAGAGTGAAGGTTAAAAAAAAAAAATCTAAACGTCTACAATTCTATTCAAACAAAACACTCAGATAATCCAAAAAGGATTGCAAATCAGGCTACCTTGTCCCTAGAGAAATTTGGCTTGCATCACAGGGAAACTGTGCCTTGTTTGGCAATGAAAGTCCAGACCCATTCGGTTGGGTATACAGGTGACCCACATTTCTGTATAAATGCTTCTGCTGGTGCCAGGGCCTGCATGTAGCCTGGAACTAGAAAGGAAGAGATTAAACTGAAGGCACAAACACCTGCCTCAAGGCCTGTGGGGAGCTCTAACCATTCTGACAGGCCATTTGTGATAATTGTCCTGTCTTATCCAATAAACTGACTATTCAAGCACCGAGAGGTTGATGCCTCCTGTCAGTTGACCATAATCCCCACCACCTCCACTGCACATATAGTTTTTATTTGCATCACACCTGTACCACTGCAAACAGGAGAGACCAATTAAACTATGATTAGCACATATGCTGCCTAAATCTGACAAATGGCTGTTCTCAATGAAGTCAAGAACTGTGTTAGGGAAGGCCAGATGACCACTCAGGCATGAGAGGGTAGTACACAAGGACACTGAGAATGTGAGACAGGCAAAAATAGATCTAAAATAAATCAGTTTTGTTAGCAGCATTTTCTGTTGCTACTGATAGATAAAAAACTTTGACAGTGTATGTTCAGACAAAGGAAAGCATTTCATTTTAAATCCTCACTAGTAAATAAAGTCGCAAAGAAATAGATAGGACCATGCGGCTTCACTCAAATATTAATAAGTACACCAACTGCCAGGGCATCTGGAAAATGGCATCTGGATAAAACATCACCTGAACTCTTAAACCTCAAAGCACAAACACGAACACGGTCATTGCAGTGACTAATACCATCATCCTAACTTACCTCTGTGATGGTCTGAATTAGGGAAATGCCACCTCCTCTTAAAATTGTTAGAGTCCAGTGACAATGTGCCTGGTGAGCAGGCCACTGTCCTCTGCATGGACATGTAGGAAACCAGGATCTTCCATCTTCTGGCTCTGTCAATTCCAAGGGTCCCAGAGTCTCCTTTAGCCAGGTGGCAGGGAAAAGGAGAGTAGAAAAGATGGTGGCTTCTTAAGTTCTTAAGTTAATATTTTTGCTCCTTTGCAATAAAGGTCAGTCATATGACCATCTCTGAGAGCAAAGAAGACCAGTGTATCCAGTTTTTAGTGGGTGATTTCCTCCCATGGTGATCCCACACTGTCAACGGGCAGCACAGTATTTTGGTAGACTGTGTGTTTCTTCTGCAATCACATATTCTCTTCTATAAATACATTTACTTAGAGGTTTTTCTGAGATTCCAGTTATTTCAATGTGTACTTGATTATGGACTAGAAGTGTTACATCATATCTTCCTGCATCCTCACAATGAGTAACTTTACCTTGCTTCATTTGTTTGGGGTTAAGAAATTGACAGAGATCTGATCAGACTATAAGAGATGCCTCATAGTATACTATGAGGAGTGTGCTTGGCTTACACTTGCTTTTCTATCAAGAAAAGAGAAATTATTGATTTATCCTCACTTTTCCATCCCTCTGCTTCTAAGCTCATATCCAGGACAGTGACAGACTGGTTATAGTATCTGACTGTGCCTTAGGAACTTGGATCACAATGTGAATCCAAAACTAGCTTTGCCATCAGCATCCAGAGTTGATTTCTTGCTCAGGCTAAACTCAAAGCTATAACTCCTAACTGCATTAACTGTGGGAGAGGAGCATAGATGATAGTGAAAGGCTGTGTCAAAGATGAGTCAGAAGGCATATGAAAAAAAGAAAGTGATATGGTAAGAATGCTCTTAAGCAGCATATCTGATAAAATCACAGAATTCCCATTTGCCTTACATTTTTTATTCAAAGTCTATCTGTTATACCAGTGGTCTCTAAACTTTTTGGCACAGATCAGTTTAATGAAAGATAATTTTTCCCTGAATGGGGGAAGGGATCAGAAGATGGGGTAAGGGGAGCTTAGATTGTCATAGGAAGCAGGCAAGCTAGATCCCTTGCATGCACTATTTACAGTAGGGTTCACACTCCTATGAGAATCTAATGCTACTGCTGACGTGGCAGGAGGAAGGGTACAGGCGGTGATGTGATTGATTGGCATGGCTGTAAATACAGATGAAGCTTTACTTGCCCCCCACCCTCACCCTGCCACTTACCTTCTGCTCAGTTCCTAATAGGTCACAGTACCAGTAACGGGGTGAGAGACTGCAGCATTATACCACCCTTAGGAGTGCTGGGGTATTTAGGGGTGACTGGACTTTGTTGTGAAAAAAGCCAACAGACACATAAATGTAAAAATAATTTTTTTAAAAAAGCTTATCATTGGGCGGTGCCTGTGTCTCAACAGACTAAGGTGCCGGCCCCATATGCTGGAGGTGACAGGTTCAAACCCAGCCCCAGCCAAAAACTGCAAAAAAAAAAAAAAAAAAAAAAAGCTTATCATTTATAAGAACTCCCATGGAGGAAGCGAGAGAGGGCTTACCAGCCTGATAGAAGCTACTACTCTTCAGTTCCTTAAACATCAAAGTGATATGTCTCCTTTGTACCTGAGTGTAACTAAGATCCCCATCAAGATCTATCCTATGAACAACAGGTAAAAGGAGGTCGTGTCACTCAAGTAGGGAAGATGAGACCAAATGACATTCTTCAGGAAGGGAAAAAGCAGATTGTATAAACATAAGTTAGCAAACTTCAAAAAGACCATTGAAAGGAGTTCTGATAACATTCACTTCAAAGATATCATAATATTTGTGCCAGAAAACACAGAATCTACAAGCTGTAGCTTTTGTCCTGGGGAGTAAACCATTAAGCATCTTTTCAATTTTTAACTTCTAAAATGCATGATGTCAAGTTCTGTTGATTATGGAGTGTCTGATTTCCTAGTCAGCATCCACCAAAAGCAGCAACAAAAAATGCCTTTGTAGCACAGTTCTGCTGACTTATGATCCCTACTTTGCCGATTCTCATCTGCTTCTAGGCACAGCTGCTTTCAAATGGAACAGTGCTTTATGCAAACAGTGCCAGCCTGGCCACTGAGCAAGAAAGTCCAGGGTGGAGGAGTTGGGAGATCAGTACTTTATACTTGGAGCCAAAAATTTGGACCATCACCTGCAATTTCAGATCCCTGCCAACCTACATGGCCTGTTCCTTGCTGAAATGCATTGCCTAAAGCAGATCTTAGAGAGACACTATGGCAACCCCATTCTCTGGGTCCTTGCTAACTTCTGAGTCTGCCAAAAAAGATGAGCAAATTGAAGGATAATGAAGAAGAAGGAGACATGCACAGTGCCTCCTCTCCCTGTGCCTAACCTCAAGGAGGAAACTGCACCCAAATTGATAATTACAAGATCAGAAACCATGTGAGATTTTCTGTTTTGCAATAGAGTTCAACAGGGTAGAGTTTCTATTTAAAAGAGAAAAAAAGAACTAACGAAACATAATGAATCCACTCCATAGGACACTTGGAAGAGAGTAAAATTTCAGAGCCAATAAGATCTGAGTCATTTACAAGAGCAAGGCCTTGTGAGAGAAACAGGCCCCCTGAAAGGAACACACTTTGAGACCTAGCAGAATGTTTCCCATCTATCGACCTCCTCCACGCAGTGTCTTGCTGATGGCCACCAACTGCTATAATCTCAGCAGTCCCCAACATTTTTGGCACCAGGGACCAGTTTCATGGAAAACAATTTTTCTACAGACCAGGGGTGAGGGTGGGAAAATGATTTCAGGATGATTCAAGGTCATTACATGTATTGTGCACTTTGTTTCTGTTATTATTACATTGTCATATAAAATGAAATAATTATACAACTCACCATGAGGCAGAATCAGTAGGAGCCCTGAGCTTGTGACTAGCTGCAACTAGATGATGCCATCTGAGGGTACTGAGAGACAGTTACACTGAAGTGTGTTGCTTATGTCCTCAGCTCCACCTAAGATCATCAGGCGTTAGATTCTTATAAGGAGGAGGCAACCTAGTTCCCTTGCATGCACAGGGTTCACACTGCTGTGAAAATCTAAACCGCTGCTGATCTAACAGGAGGTGGAGTTCAGGCAGTGATATGAGCCACAGGTGAAACTTCCCTCACTTGCCTGCCCCTCACCTTTTGCTGTGCAGCCAGGTCTCTAATAGGCGATGTACACACACCTGTCCATGGTCTGAGTCCCATATCTACCAGGACTTCCTGAGGCCAGAATTTGATCCAAAAAGCCAAATTGTAGTTCTAAGAGCAAAGGTTCTCTAATGAGCTTGCTTAAGTTTATAACATGGCTTCACCATTTACTGGAAGTCACCCAATTTCTATTAATCCTAACTCACTCATGGGGGGCAAGGAGCTAAAGGAATATTTTCTTAAAAATGTAATAGTAGTTCTCTCTGGAAGGATTAAATATTCAATTATTTTTATTTTCCTCCATTTGCTAAAAATGTTGACAAGGAGCATATGTTATGTGTGTAGTAAGAAACAAACATGTTCTATAATAGAAGACTGGACTAAGGAAACTACATCTTTTAAAATAATAGTTTTAAAGGAGTAATTCTTGATGAATCTAAATAATAGTTATATTCCAAGTTTGTTCATCTATATATTTTAAAAATGCCAAAAGTCAAATTAGAAAATCAATTCATAAGCTTGATTTTAAATAAAAGCAAACAAAACCACAGCATAGCATAATAAATTCTAATACAAAAGCTCCCCCATCTCCCAGTTGGTAATTTGATTCTGTTTCTCCAGGCCTTAGCTGGCAGGGAACTGGCTCTCCTGATAGTTCTATTATGCCTCCTGTACTAGACACTATGCTATTACCCAGATATATACCTCCCAAGCTTATCAAAAAACTGTCCTTCCAAAATGTTCCAACAAAATGAAGCATTCTGCCAGAATATTTTTAAACAAGTTATTAAAACACAGAAAGGACATTGCCTTCAAAGTTTCAGTTTTTTCTAAGAACTTTGTTGAGATTTTTGGCTCATTCTCCAAAAGTCTTGACACAAAATTCAACTGATACAACCAATCCCACTTCATGTCAGCTGAGGTAGAGGGCACATTAGCTAACCCAATCATTAAAAACTTCTATAAGATAAAAACACATGTCTTCAGATTGACAGTGAACTTCCAAAGAACTGAGAATACACAACTCCACGGAGTCAAAAAAGAAGACAAAATAACTACATAATAATACCCAAGAAAGAGACTAAGGTTTAGTGAGCAAAGTCTAGAAGAGTCTTCAAATTATATGATCATTGTTGGCTGGAGAACAACTGTATTGGTCCTTCCTTTCAAAGTGACTTCAGTATATTTTGAAGGACAAGCTTCAAATATATCATTCTAAATAAACTGGGGTGCATGCCACCAGAAGACAACTTAAGTGAATGTTGGAACACTGGCTGTGTAGTATGAGCTCCCTACATCCCACAGCTGAGCTACTCATGCACTTAAAGATAAAATGTTTCTCAGTTCTTCTGCCCTACATAGCTATAGAGTCAGGGTTCTTATAATCATAACTGAATTATCTATCTGAAGAACATGTGCTGAAGAAATCCACTCCAACTACTGGTACTTATCAACCTAAACTCCAATTTATAAGCAAAAACCCCCAAATGCCAAAACTTACAAGGAAAAAATAATAATGTGAAAGAGATAGTAGGCTGCAAAGAAATGAACCAATGCCTGTAAATAGAGCTTACGAATGCTACATAGAAATTTAAACATATAATATTTATCTTTAAGAGATATGATAAAACATTATGACCATAGAGGAATGAACACTACAAGGATGATTGCTAAGGCTTTTTTTTTTTTTAAAGAACAACAAATAAACCAACTAAATACAAAATGAACATCAACTAAAACTGAATAACAAGTTGGAAATTTATCAAATGAACAAAGAGATAGAAATTATGAGAGACACAACAAGAATCATGAAGATATATCTTAGAAATATCTGTCTACCATGAGCTCCAGGAAAATATATATATAACATAGAGAGAGAGAGAGAGTGAAAGAGAGAGTGAAAGAAACAAAATTTAATTTTTTTTTTTACTTAAAGAGATATTCCGTAAGACAAAGCTCACTCTGGAAAAGACATCTAGTTGCTGACAGACATCCATTCTCCTTTTTTTTAAATAGAACCCCTGAGAGTTTTAATTGATCCCAGAGGACTTTGCAAAATACTAATTTTACATCCTATTTTACAAACTGGCCACGTAACAAAATTTTGACCAATAAATTGTGCATTGATGCAATGTGTGTAACTTGTGGGCAATACCCTAAAAGAAAGAAGAATATTTTCTACTTTCCCTCTCCCTGTCTGTGGATGACATACAGATCTGTTGCAATAGACCTTTCAAACCAGTGGTTGGTAGATATAACCATGCCTACTTGTTTATGTATTGTCAATGGCTGCTTTTGTTACCATTGCAGAGTTGAGTAGCTGCAACAGAGGTGTTATGGAACAGGTAGCTAAATACTTACTACCTGTCCAGTTATATAAAAAGTTAGCCAACTCCTGATTAAAAATTTTAAAATACTAACTATATTCTGTGTTGGTGGTGAAATGAAGCAATTGGAATTCTCAGGCATTGTCACTTGCAGTATGAATTGTTATAAGTACTTTTCAAAACTATTTGACAATTTCTAAATATACACCTGTCCTGTTAGCCAATAATTCCACATCTTCATATTATATTCCCAAGCAGTGCAGCTACAAAAAGACATGGTCAAGACTGATCACAGAAGTTGTATTCATTATAATACAGAACTGGTGAACAAGTTGTGATATATGCAAACAGTGGAAAACTATGAAGAAATAAAAAAGGACAAATTACTATCACACCCAACAAATGAATGGAATTCCAAAACATACAGATACATGAAAGATAAACACAAAAAAGAGCCTACTGTGTGGTTTCTCTTATGTGTAGTTCAAGAGAAGGAAAAATCAATTTGTAATAATAGAAATCAGAATATTTATGGAAGGTGGCTATTCACTGGGAGGGGCATGAAAAAGCTTTAAGGGGTTCTATAACTGGATGCTAGTGGTTGTTACGGAGGTATATACCTTTAAAAATTAATAGAACTAATTTTAATGCAATTCCCATCAAAGCTCCATTGTCATATATTAAAGATCTCGAAAAA